>JAQLOM010000023.1:5922635-5934156 GCA_030068315.1 Chrysichthys thysi
TGTGTGTGTGTGTGTGTGTGTGTGTGTGTGTGTGTGTGTGTGTGTGTGTGTGTGTGTGTGTGTGTGAGAGAGATATTGCTGTTGTGCTTTAGCATACCTACTTTGCATGTTCCCCAGGCCACTGTGG
This sequence comes from Chrysichthys thysi, assembly GCA_030068315.1. Taxonomy (NCBI): domain Eukaryota; kingdom Metazoa; phylum Chordata; class Actinopteri; order Siluriformes; family Claroteidae; genus Chrysichthys; species Chrysichthys thysi. The sequence goes on from JAQLOM010000023.1 coordinate 5,922,763, forward strand.
CAGCATTTGCTGCAAGCGAAGGACACTCCCACCCTCGTGTGGTGGAGCTGCCAAAAACCGAGGAAGGCCTGGGTTTCAACATCATGGGAGGAAAAGAGCAGAATTCACCCATCTACATCTCCCGTATCATCCCCGGAGGCATTGCCGACCGTCACGGAGGGCTCAAGAGAGGAGACCAGCTGCTCTCGGTCAACGGAGTGGTACGTAGGCGGCCTTGATGAGCATTAATATCCAGGTGAACCTGGAAGAGTACCAAATCCATTTTGGATTCAGAAAAAAATATTAAAGCCTTTAATATTGGAGGATGGCCACATGCATGCAGTAAATGAGCCTGCTATCTGGAAGCTTCGGTTTCTAAATTATGTGCATGTGACCGCAGGCTTTAAGGCAGTTTGGACCTTTTCTTCACCTACATGTTGGTCAACATCACTGACATATGTACATAAGTGGACAATGTCAAATCTAATCATAACAATGCAGCGTTTCATTGTTTATATGCCTTGTTTAAAAAGGACAAAGTCTAGACTAAGGCTAAAGACATGAGTCTGCTGCCTTCTTTTTCCAACTGCTTGGAGGCAATTAATATGACATAAGGTACACCAGGGTGTTTTTAACTATAAAAACTACAGCAGTAATTTGTCACCTTATAGGTGTGAACAGATGGGCAGCACGGTGGTGTAGTGGTTAGCACTGTCGCCTCACAGCAAGAAGGTCCTGCTTTACATCTCCGGATCGACCTGGGCAGTTTCTGTGTGGAGTTTGCATGTTCTCCCTGTGCCTGTGTGGATTTCCTCCGGGTACTCCGGTTTCCTCCCATAGTCCAAAGGCATGCAGATTAGGTGGTTTGGGTACTCTAAAATAGCCCATAGGGGGGTGTGTGTGTGTGCGTGCGTGCCAGCCAACGGCAGACGGAGCGACACGTCAGTTGGAGTATTCCATGGTCGCGTCAAAAGCAATGCCAGGACGGCTTGCCAGACGGCGGACCCTGTTCGATGCAGGACTAACGCTTGTGGAGGAATGGATGGATAGGTGTGAACAGATATTAAAATATCTCCAAAGGTGCTAATGGTTACAGTTTAGCCAGAGCGTTTATGATTTTCGATTTCTTTCTAAAATAATATCAGAGACTCTAGAAAAATGTTTCCCCTCTTTTGCTTTCCCCACAAAAGCCAAGCTCTGAGCTCCAATCGCAAATAAAATTCACTCGGCAGGAAAGTCAATTCGCCGAAGTGTAAACATGTAGGACATGAAAGACATACATGGTGCATGTTTCCCCCTTCAGTGAATTGACTTTCTTGCCCAGTGGAAAATTTTGACCTGCAGGGTCATGCGAGTCATGAGTCAATAAGAATGGTTTGTATGGTCGATAATAAAAATGAACAGAGGAGCTGTTTTGTTTATTGTTTTCTAAATTACTTAGTGATTACACTGGACTGTTACCTCACTATTTTGTTACTGATGCTTGCTGCACCTGGTGGCATCTTATATACCAACATGCACCAGGGTTCCTGTGATTTTTAATTTTTTAATTTTTATTTTTTTCCTTTTTGCCTGCAAGGATCTTTTTGTCTCAATTTTCCATAACTATAATACTAATAATTTGTTTGTTAAAGTGGCTCATAAAAATAAGTGTCATATTTAGAGCTTTATGGCCATGTAAGTGCAAAGAAGATGATGATGATGATAGCTATAAACCTTTTCTGCAATATTTGCAAAATGATTATGCCGCTAATGTGGTTTCTTTCTCCTCCTTGTTTCCTTTCGTAGAGTGTTGAAGGTGATCACCATGAGAAGGCAGTGGAGCTCTTGAAGGCAGCTCAGGGCACGGTTAAACTAGTAGTCCGCTACACCCCTAAAGTGCTGGAGGAAATGGAATCTCGGTTTGAGAAAATGCGATCTGCCAAACGCCGCCAACAGAACAGCTACCCTCAGTAGGGTAACCTGCCTCTGGCTCTCATGTCATCCCTCTCTCTCTCTCTCTCTCTCTCTCTCTCTCTCTCTCTCTCTATCTCTATCTCTATCTATCTATCTTTGTCTCATTCTTTCTGCCCAGGGATTGGACACGTATATGGCACTTCTTTTTTCTGCTTTTCTGGAATTTTCTAAAACTTCCCTACCACTTCAAGTTTGAGCACACTCTTTTTCAAGATTTTGTGGAAATAAACACTACTACCCACCTACCCACCCAACCCCTGTAGTTACACTCGAACATGACACGCAATGTACATCACTCTGTGGAGGTTGAGGGGGCAGGTTTGGGGGACCATCACTGATTCGCTTCTGAGGTCATTCAAATGAAATGAGATGATTAAAAAAAAAAAGGTTCAAAAGTGCCTCAAGAGCTTAAAGAAAAAATGTCGTAGCTCTCTAGAACCCTACTGTATTGTATGTTGCATAATACCGACAGGCGAGCAAAACGAATGCACGTTCATCTTCTAAACACTTGAACACTTCTAAAATCGAGCTGAGTCTACGCAGGGCGTTGGAGGTAGGAACAAGATGTGTCATATCACTTACAGTTTGTGTCGAGGTCAGCCGCAAAGATGCGTCACGCTGCTTGACGAGCATGAACACTATCATCAAACACTTTTGTACTGCATTCTTTGTTTTATCTTGGTTGTATTCTGTTAATAATAAAAAAAAAAGGAATTCATTTTATGGGGTTGGAGGGTGAAGGGTTTTTTTTTTTGTTTTGTTTTTAATATTATTATTATTATTATAAATCACGTGCGATGATGGCTTTGTTTCACTGGTTAGGGATTTTATGGAAAATCCTGGTTTTGTTACTAGTTTTTGGTTCTAGTTCTTTTTTTTTTTTTTTTTTTTTCTTCTTCTTCTTCTCTCTCCTCCTTCCTCTCCAGAATTTCTACTCACGGTCATACAGCAACATGAAGCGACAAGGTAAAATAAAATGTAGAAGGATTGGTGAAGTAGAGGTTAAGCACTGACTCCCTTCACACTGAAGGCTTGGGTGAACATATTTAATTACACTGAGATATTTATTTCTTTTAAATGCACCCTAGACATATTTTGTAGCATAAAAAAAAATTGTGTATGCAGTAGCTTATAGGACTTATTTGCTATTCCTATTTCCAGGGTTTTTTTTTTTTTTTTTAATTATTAGTCATAGGTTTGACTTGTAGTTGCTTACTGCCTTTAAGTCAATGATGATGTTTCATGTATTTTAATGAAATTCATTATTCAGTAAACACAGAGTTGAATATTCTCTTTATCCTACTCCTTCATCTGATCACAAAATTTGTACTGATTCAGAAATCATTCCATGGACACGTCACACTTGCTCCTCTCGCCCGTTGTGCTCGTGACTATATAAGGTAATGTTTTTAACCTTAAATGCATGTATTTTCACTGTCCTGATTAAAAGAAAACGTCTATTCTTCTCCGTTTCGTCAAATATTTAGCATGTATCTAATTAAAGACATTCATTAATCATGGAGAGATGTGAAGAGAGGTGGTCTGATCTCTTGCAATTAAAAAAAGAAGCCTGGTAATTACTGTTCAAAAACTGTTCATTCTTCCTTGAAAGCCATTTTGGAAAATGAAAGTTTTTGTTCTCTGAAGTTTTGAGAGCTCAGGTTGCATTTCTCCATCTCTGACTTTTCCCTGACATTTCACGACCTGAAGTTACACTAAGCAATAAAGCTTGCTCTTCTTTCTCCAGCCCCTCACGATTAAATCTGCGTCTCTGTTCACTTTCGGAAGGCTTCTTTGCTATTTTTGTAACGGCATTTTCTTATGATGTTTTGCTTGTCTTTTTTGATAAATTTTATTCACATGATTTTTTTTCTCCAAAGGAATTATTTGTATTGCTTTTTCTGAGGACATTGTCCCATTAGTTTTTTCAAGTACAAAGACCAAAAGGTGCAAATTTTCTGACGGCTCTTTGATATCATGTTGAATGTCCGCTATGCTAGTTTGGGAATGTTGCTTTAATGAGCCTAAATATTATTGTATCGTTTGACATTGCTCTTCTTTCCTGGTGAACTGTCTTACATGTAATGTAGATGCATAGAATTAAATATTACTACTTAGGTTTACTTCAGAGTAATGATTTCAAGCTGCACAAAATAAATTTCACAAATACTGATTTCTTGCCCTTTTTTGGTGTTTAAATATTAGTGTGGTAACTGCTTTTGGTGCAATCCTCTTTTCTCAAATCCTCTATTTAAATCTTGTTCCATTGCCTTTTCAGGACTCCTCCTCACTCTTCTCCTTGGGATTGTCGGTCATTATAAATCTCTAAACACCAGGGGGCACTGTGAGCTAGTACACATTTTTAATGGCTATTTCTATGGATCCTGAATCATGGGGGGGGAGTAGTCCAAGAACAGCAAATGATCATTATATACTTGTAAATTATCATTGTCTCAGTGAAGTTGAGTAATATATTAGAAAGCAAAATTTGTTCATTTTCAGTACTTTTAAAAAAAAAAAAATTTTTTTTAAGAAATACATTTGACATTTAATCAGACAGCCAGATTTTGTCTTCTATGCACATATCTTGCCATTTTGGTGATTGCAAAAACACCTTCACCTACTTGCGCTGTCATTTATAGCTTGTGTATTTTTTTCGTGCATAGCTACAGTCTCAGGTTACAATTCCAAGACCATGTCTCATCAGAGGCCTGCTAATAACTTTTTATGGGGGAATATTTAGAAGTGTCCTTAATGATGAAAAATAAGCCTCTTGACAGGCGGACAGATGGATGGTCTGCTCAGCTCCGCCCTGCAGCACTTTCATGCAGGGTGTACTACCGGCTTGAGCATCCATATGTTTGACTGGTCTTATTCTCATGGGAATAAGTGGTGTACAACACACTTCTCATGATGCACAGGTTCCTCACATTGGAAAAGAAATTCAAGTGTATGAAATAAAGCCATTCATGTACTTCGTGTACTGCATGAGTAGAGTAACTGCACAGGTCTGAAAATCCTGGATACGTTGACCAAAGTTAATATGGACTGAACATGCTACGGTTGTAATTATGTTATCCTCTGGGCTTTACTTTAATTTATTTACTTTTTTTTTTATAAAGCCTGAAACTCACATCAGTGTTGCAGACAGAAGTTTCACAAGAGTGTACTATTAGTGTGGTACCATAGACTGCTGTATGGGAATGGGACGCCTCAGGCGATTCTGTGGTTATAAAGAAAAGTGGACGCTAACACCGTATTGAGAATTAATGTAAAATAAACATCTGCCAGCTCAGAAAGACCCATGCTACACAAGACAGTATCAACACATCATGCAGTGGCGCCACATGTAGCACGCTTCAATGGTAATGAATGTGGACATTTACAGCAGGCACATTGTTGACACGCACGCACTAAGCTTAGTTTTATTGCTGCGTGGATGGCAGGAGTTATGAAAAACCTGGTGAACTGGGCAGTTTCAGTAAGTACGGTGACAAGTGACGTCTGTGTTTAGAATCGTGGGAAAGACAGCAGTGCTCTTCAGGTGATTGAGAATGTCAAGGCATGACGTGAGCAGACTTTCACCAAGGACAAATGCATTGAAAATGATGTTCTCGTAGGCCGACAGTGCATGGATCCTGTAACCGTGAAGTCGAATGGACATTTGAGAGTTCAGTGGTGCACTGCTCTACAGCGATGTGAAAAAAAATTAATAGTCAGATGAGTCATCTGTTAGCATATTCTTGACAAGTTGGTGAATACATTTGTGGCACACAACCAAAAGAACAGTTCGAGTTTAAATGCTTAACCCCCTAAACACTGAGGTGACCTTTATGCTGTGGAGGCATTTTCCTGGCATGGTTTGGTTCCACATGTCCCCTCAAAGAGAAGGTCAATGCAAATCGGAACAAAGTTCTTCTAACCGTTCTTCTGTCTTTATCCTGTGATGATTTCTATCCTGATGAATATGGTCTCTTCCAGGATGACCCTGTCCACACCCACAGGGCATAAGCACTCACTGAATCCTTTGAGTATGAAAATGATGTAGATGATATGTCCTTCATGGTCACCCAATCTTAACACCCTTGGGAGTGATGTGTAAAGTGTGCTCTACATCATCATCCTCCTCCTCCTCCTCCTCCAAGCACCAACTGACAGAATAACTTTTGGGAAAATGGTTATAATGCCTCCAGGACAGTCCTGGAGACTTATAGAATCTGTGCCAAGATGAGTTAGAGCTATTTTCATGGCATGTGGTGGCCCAACACCTCACCAATACATGGTGCATTTATTATTAGTAACTGGAAACGTAGCAAGCATTTCAAGAGAAGTTGGACATTTGCGATAAAGTGATTTTGTGAAGCTGTAGGAGGTGAAACCCTCTGCTATCCAAAATGTTTGATTGTAATTGAAGTCATCCTTTAGTTTTGTCATCTCATTGTTCCTGTAGCACAAACACAGCATGTCATTAACACCATGTGCATTTCTGTTGAAGTGTCTCGCCACTTTAAAGGAGAAATCCTTCATTCTGTTGGTAGGAAGGTTCTCAGCAGAGTGATCAACGCGTTCCTTCTTCATTTCCCTGATGTGAAGAGATGTAATTAACTCCTGTGATAATGAAGAACTTCACCCGGTGACAGAAACTGTACCCTTTCTTCTGTGTCGTCTGTGAATTTTAGTGGCTTTGTCATTTATTAGTAACATTGCAAGTAATAATATAAGAATAACTGAACACAGGCTCTAAATTCACCAGGTTTCGCAATGCCGCATAAAATCACTCAATTTTGAGTCTTTCTTAAAGTCTCTTACAGTCCAACATGTAATCATGGGATAACACATCTTTCAACACTTAAACCAAGAACAACTGGGGTAAGATTATTATATTGTCTTCCAAGCTTGCATTTCCAGTGTGTCAGTTTGAGGTCATGTCCCTCAGCATAAGCTGACCTTAGTAGTGTGCCATCGTGGGAGGGCAAAATGCCACAATAGGTCATTATTCATCATAGCTCTTTAAATATGGAGCAGTTCATTCACTGCTGTCTCTAACTGACACCTACTTCAATGCGCTGCATGCCTGGGCCGTGTTTCAGACACCTGACTCTCTCCAGCCCTGCACCAGTGCACTCATGGTGGAATTCCAGACACGTCCTGTCGTGCTGTACATGCTTGTCTATAAACTGTGTCCATGGACACATCCACTTCGGCTTTCCGCAGGCTTTGTTAAGTTAATCGTCAGAGCAGTTTGGAGCTCTGCTGTTCTTCTTATGATTCTATCATGATATTTGTGTGAAAAGAGGGTGTGTGGTGTGAGGGGAAAGTCTATAATGGTGTAACTGTCACTTTGACCTCTGATTTATTTAATTACTGGAAGCCTTTATGTTGTTAATTTTCAACATGTAAAGACTATTGAGGATAATTGTAATGGCTGTGGTGGCTGGTTTTAATGGAGCATTAGGGCTAATCCCCCTCGAGGTCACACTGGGTTATCTCCTGCTGGCAAATGTCTTAAGGCTGATAATATTGCATTTTTGTGGAACTAAGTGCTACTACATAATCATTGGTCATGAAAACAATGCACAGACCTTTATGAAGAAGTGAGGCTGGGGCTGTTTTGTTTTTTTTGTTTTGTTTCGTTTTGGGTTTTTTTTTTGTTTTTTGTTTTTCTAGCCCAGACTACAGATTCGTGCAACCTATCTGTTATTAGACCAGTTAAAACCCTGCCCTTGATTTCTTATCATCAGGGCTAATGTTTTCATCTTGTTTCAGCGATGCATCCATAACACGTCATCTGCAGTAACTGAAAATGTGGACGTGAAATACAGTCATGGGTGTAAAGAACCCGAAAGAGGAGGCTTATATACCCAATCATCTTTTTTCCACAAAAGTCTTTGGAGGAGAAGCTAAAGTAAATAGACTAAGCACATACTGTCCAAAATACACAAATTATATGAAAGGGCAGGTGACAAATTTGTAACTTTTGTGTTTAGTGTTTGTTATTTGGAGAACAAAAACAACATGAAGCTAGAACAGTACATTACTTTTTCTGGCCATTTTTAACGAGAAGCACATCAAGATAGGTACTTTTATTAAGCATCAATCAAAATATGTATTTTTTTTTTTAATTAAATTACATTACAACATGTTTCAAAGTGTGAGAGAGAAAACACCACATGAACTAAAACAGTGCTGAATATGATGATGATAACCATTCCTATTTTTTACCTCAAACACAAATGAAACCAAATGAAATGAAATGAAATGAAAACAAGCCACAAGCAATAAACACCAATGAGTGCCATGGTGAAAGAATGCATTTCCGGCAGACGTTTTACATAGAAACGTTGAGTATGTGCAGAAAGTCGAGTGAACACACAAGCACAATGAACTCTTTCTGCTCTGTACTGTAACCTCTAACATGTCCTGAGCTCAGCGGGAAGCTTGGAGGGGTAACTGAGTCCCCACCATGTCCACACTCAGATATAAATCTGAGCATATCACTTCTTCTTGTCCTCTTTAGCAATTTGAGCTGCAAATCATAAGCAGAAAACATGAGAAAACATTGTTTATTCAAATGAAAAAGCTGCCAGTTCGGTGTTTATAATGCATTCAGTAAAATGAATCATTGGTGATGGTTAAAAAAGGGGGTTAAAAAATGGAAACAAGAAGCACTTTGTCTGAGTAATCTGTTAAACATACAGTGTGGCATTTTAGAAATAAAATATTTCTACACCAAAACATTATGAACAAATATGAACTTGTCTGTGATGGCCAAAATATTAATATAGATATATCAAGATATAAAAGTCAAGGTAAAATAAAACACCTAGTGACCTATCATGTCTAAAGGGATCTAATTAAAGACTTTTTTTTGCGCAAAAACAAAATAGAAGAAAAGGTAGTTGGATAATGGTAGTCATCTTACCTTCAAAATAATTCAGAAAGAGCAAACCTGAGTTTATTCACGAGCTGGGGGAGTCAGTAGCAAAGTGTGAAGAGAAACAGGAAACAGCAAGGAGCAAGGATTAAAGTGAGACACACATTTGGGCTTATGGATCTCTCTGGAAAAGGATCCATTCTGGACCTTTGGATTGTATACAGAGTCAGTGTTTCTCAGCTTTCAGGACAAACTGCAAAGATTGATGTTTTTTTTTCTTACGTCTAGCCAAAGTCCTTACAGAAAAGTCTCTCCACTTGGCTCCACTCCTGGCAATGCCAACACACAGTTATTTCTCATTATATATGTTCAGGATCTTACGTACATGAACAGGGAGAGACCAAAAATAGATCATTTTAAACACGTATGAAAGATGCTTTTAAAATCAACAAATCAAATGTGGAAAATGTGGCATTCCAAAACAAAAACAAAAAAAAAAATTGGGAGGCTTTATTAACACGAATATAAAAAACGAATAAATAGCGATAATACAACTTTGTATTTAAAACATGACTGGTAACCGAAAGGTATTGTTTGCTGTTTTATGAAAGGAAATGTTTATTAAAGTGTATGGAATATTGCACACTTGTGTGATACAGAACCTGTGTAAGTACTTTTTTAAAACAGATTGTCCATATAGCTGACTAAAGTGTCTATTATGTCACTGTAAGAATTTGGTAGGTCTTTTTTTTTTTTTTTTTTTTCTTGTAATGCTTTTACCACCAAGGTGATTTTTTTTTTTTTAAATGAAAAGCAGGACTGATGTAATACAGCCGCCAGACTGCGTATTACCCGATTCCCCATTCATATTTCAATCGGACCTGAAAACCTGCAAAGCAGTGCATACCTGACACAGGAGCTGAGAAACACAGCACTCCGATACACTCTTAGGTTCAGGTTTAAAAAGTTAATAAAAAAAAATAAAAAAAAAAACACAAAAAAGCAAGGACATTTGATATATGCCAGACTACTCCATGTTTGGTTGATATGTATTGATACAAATACTAATGCAAGCTGATCAGACCCAGTGCATACTTATTCATCCTCTGGATTTTATTTTTATTATTAAAGCTTCTGGTCTCAGTGAATATCAAGGGAAACATCAAGAAATTTCTTTTTGTTTTAAGATCTGCCTTGTTGAAAATTCAGAGTAGCAAACAATATATCTTGTATTAGTATTTGTATAATAATGAAACCACAGATTCTGCTCTTATGTCAGCATATATCTAGACATACAATGCACAGTCACATGAGTAAATATAAAGAGGCGTATTATTCATATATGATAACACAGTGGCTCTCATATATGACCTCATATTTAACCGAATGCTATACAGTACAGTAAAACAGGAAGCAGACAGAAGTATTATGTAATTATTCAAATTCAAATATCAAAACAATAAGCCAGTCATTTTGCTTGTGTCAGTCTGGATGTGTTATTTACTTTGGAACATGAATTAAAGAGTCACGGGTGTTTTGTGAGGTACTTACGGCGAACCTCCAGCTTGCACTCCACGGTGTCCTCTCCACTGTCGTTAACAGCTTTACACGTGTACACACCTCCATCGAACGGACATGGCTTCCTGATCTCCAGAGTCAAAATGCCCTGCTTGCTGAGCATGCGGTATTTGGCTTCGTTTGTAATGTCCATCTTGTTCTTGTACCATGTGATTTTGGGCTGAGTGTTAAAACGGACAGTAAGATTCAAGAAATTCGGTAGCAATTCTGGAATTACCAGGGCATTTACTGTAGAAACGGGGAAAAATTGCCTCCACTTATTCTAACAAAGAGTAACCCTTGGGTGTACGTGCAAAACGATGTGATGAGCCAGAATACTGCTTTCTGATCTTTTCTGTCAGGGTTAAGATATGCTTACCTTAGGGATGCCTCTTACAGCACAGCTGAGAGTGGCGTTGTACCCTGCGATGACTGAGCGGTTCACCAGTGGGTGTGTGAACTTGGGTGCCTCGGAGAAGTCATGATCTTTATAAGTGGGTGGTCTGTACTCCATGCCTTAGATTAGAACAAAATGTCAGGTGACATCAAGATGTCTGTGATGATGCATTACAAAAAAATAGATTGATATACTATAAATAAATATGTCAAATCTTTAATAAAAAGGAGTAATGCATCTAAGTAGTGGGATAAACGTTGTATGAGTACATGCAGCTGCAATCACCTGTTTTCTGGATGTATGCACTGTCCTTAGAGTTGCATGGCTCTGGGCTCAGGCCCACCATGTTCATAGCGAACACTCGGAATACGTACTCGTTCCCCATGATCAGGTCGGAAACCACGCAGTGAGTGCGCCGATAGTGTTCAAACACAGTGTACCATTCCTGCCAAACAAATACACATGCAGTTGAGTGCAAATGTTTGTATCCCCTGTGTTGTCTGGGTGATAAGATGATCTTGAGTTTACAGACTAAACTACAAAAGAGAATTTCAAGAAGGGGTGTACTGTAAAAAAAAAAATGACAAGTCAAATCTTGAATATAGTCAAATTTGTGTATTACAATAATATA
>JAQLOM010000023.1:5942166-5957549 GCA_030068315.1 Chrysichthys thysi
TATGTTCTATTCTAAATAAAGTATGGAATTTTGACACTTCCACATCATTGCATTCCGTTTTTATTTACAATTTGTACATTGTCCCAACTTTTTTGGAATCGGGGTTGTAGCACAAAATGTAAGTTCCGGTATTTGTGAGGTTATTGGTTAAGCTTCTGTTGAAATTATGCCACGTTATGTTTTACTCATGTTCATACCTCTTGTTATCAAAGTGATACTTTTATTTCAGCAACTACTAACAAATTTCAGCATTTTACCTGGTAGGTTTTTTTGAAAAATCAGTCTATGCCTTTCAGATAGCTGCCCATAAACTAATACGTTAAAGTGAAGTTGTTAATGTGTTATTGGTCTACTAAACTTTTGTTTTTGTTTTTGTTTTTTTGCTCGGCCCTCTTGACATTTTACTATGTGTTACCGTGGCCCATTACCTAACATATGTTTGACATTCCTGCTATAGTTATAACGGGCATAGAAAATTAGCCACAAGTATATCAAAAGACTATAATTGAAAATGAAAAACATTAATAATAACAAACTGGTAAGCCCCAGTATATACATTGTTATACCTAAAGCTTATTGTAGATGACTAAATTTAAATTTCCAGTTATATTTGGTTGCTGGAGTTGAATATTCAGAGTAATCTAAATGCAAAACAGCTTGAAGTATATTTTTAGAGCGGAAATTTGCTCTGCACTGCACATTTACTAAAACATATTAGAAAAATAAAGCACTGTGTTGCTTAGTAACTAATCTACCAAACCTGAGTAGAGAATCAGAAGTCTTTGCTATGTGGATTTACTAGGACTTGTCACCAGGATGTTTTTCAATCCTTTACTTTTCCAGTAGTCAGTCAGAGGACAAGGGCATGGAAACTATTAAGGCAACAAAACCCAGAGGTCCACATGTGGTACATCTAACATTATCTTCCAGCCAGCCTTCGTGGCCTTCAGCTGCCCAATATAGTTAAGCATAACTGCCGTTGTTTGAATAAGCACAAGTTAAACTTGGGCTAGTGTTGATCAGGACCTCTCGAAGATAGATATAGATGCTATTAGGGACATGCTGCATTCAGGACAGGAATAGTCTACATGTGGCATTGACCTGTCGGGTTCAGGTATTGTGACAAAATTGTAGAATGCTGGAGGATGGATTCCCAAGGCACGATTCGAAAATGAATAAAGAACCTTTGAAGAAAGTTTTGCTGTAAGACTAGAAAATCTAGAAATGAGATTTTAGTTGAAAAGTATGCAAATTCATAAAATATTTTTAGATTGTAATTTTGTCAAAGAAATACAGATTCTAATGAATTCTAAATCTTCCCATGATGCATTATGTATTCGCTTGTTTTCTGCAGCTATACTCCCTCTCAAATGATTATTATATTTGTTTTGTTTCCGTTATAGTTAACTGCCTTTAAAACTGAACATAACGTGTTTTGATAAGGTCAGGAAAGAGCATGAGCCCTGTATTTTGTAATGTTCCTGTGCTCTAACCTGTAATTTAAATATATAAAACTGCAACTTCTGTAAAACTAAATCCACATTTTATACTGAATTATCAGGTATTTCTTAAGCTTACAGGAAACAGCTTAAAAAAAAAAACAATAGTGATGTCCAACAAAGACGAAGAGTATCCAAATTAGCCTTTGTTCATAATGATGAATCTTTGACTTACAGATTTACCGTTCATTGCAATAGGTGACACAGTGATGTCTAGTAATGAAATGCTAAATGTTAAAAAGTGTTTTTGTAACCTAACCCTGTTGCACATATACAAGCGTTCTTCTACTAAATATGTCCCTCTACGCATGCACTTTTGTATATATTTATGAGGAAGTCATTTTGATGAATCAATACTGGCTAGTGAAGACTACTTGGTTACAAAGTATTCAAAGCCAATAAGAAAATGTATCCTGATCTAAACAAGATCGGGATAATGGATCAGAACAATTTCTGCAGATACACTGAAGTCTGTGTAAACGCAAGGCATGCATTCTCAAGCTTTCCACGAGGACAAGCAGAATTAATATTTAGATGCCTACTGCCGACAGGTTCTGGCTCTGGTTCAGGTTCAGGTTCAGGCGGAGGGGCATGTTCCTCAGTCGGGGGTGCTCCCTCCTCTCCTGAAGATATTCCCTCTCTTGGAACTGCATCTCCATCTGCACAAGGTGCAGGAACAAGTTCCTCGGTTAGAGGAACAGCTGCTTCAGTGGCTGTATCTTCTGGAGGAGGTGCTATTACCTCAGGCTCTTTGACTTCTTCACAAGGATCTGCAGCTAAGTCTGCAGGAGCATCTGCTGGTGCCTCGTTGGCCGACTTTTTCTCTGCCGTTTTTGGGAGCTTCGGCTTGGTCATCCTGCCAGTGGGTCACTTCGTCACACTGGTGTAATGTCCCTTAAGGTTTTTGTAACTGCTCTCTCGCCTGGTGTTTGAGTCTGGCTGCCTTTGTTCAGGCCTATTCCTATCATCTGCTGTACTTCTGTCCTGTCCTGCCCTGTCCTCAGGGTGCTGTGATCAAAATTGTTGACAGCAGCAGTGCAGCTCATCTGTGCGTCCTCCCCCTCCTCTCTGTAGTCTAGCCATTGTGCACCTTACGCTAACATGCCATTAGTTATAAAAGAGGGTGCCAAAAATAGTTTCCTAATCTCCTGTATTGTGCTGGACATCACGCTGCACTGATAAGTCTTCAGACCATTTGCACCAGATAAAGTAAAGGACAATGAGTCAATAAAATGGCTATCACATAGCAAAGAGATAAATGGAAAGACTTGCATCTTTAAGTCTTTTAAGCTTGGGTAGATAGCCTTTAAATGGCTCTTATTTTAGGCATTGAACACCCACTCTCCAAAGATATGACAAAGCCATGAAACACTGGTATGCTGATGACCAGGTGGCTAGAATAGAGCAGCCTCCCTAAATTGGCAAGTAGATGAAAGTGTCTCCTTGACACTAAAATGCTTGGCACAACCTCATGCACACAAACCCCCTCCTCACTTACACTCCAGCATTCTACTAAACCAGCAATAATAGCATTCCCAATTCACAAGGAACGAAGGGTAATTTATCATTCCTCAAGGGATTTCCTGATTTTCTGCCTGGCTTTACATGCCCAAATTTTGGCATAAATCATCCTCTAATGTTTTTTCAACCTAATCTCTAAAATCTACTGCAGATTTAGTACTTGTGTAATTACCCCAGGCAATAATTTCAACGTTTCGTTAGCATAGTGAGATATGAACATATGAACCCACTTACCTAAAACTCACTTATATTGGAAATTTCATAAAACTCATTGAATGTTTATGTGAAAATATAGTTTTAAAAGCTTCCATAAATCTTTTTGTTCCTTTATGATTTTAAAGATACTTTAAAAGATGGGACTACCTTTTCAGAGGGTACCTTTTGTGGTTATAGTTTTAAATAAACATGGAAGTGCTGCAGTTTCTGCTTCTGCATAATCTTACCACAAAACCTTAGGAACAGTGTAAATGGAGCAAAATGATTTTTTACAATATTGCTCCAGCACTGGGAATCGCAATAAAACTACGTGCAGCTCATGAGAGACATTCTCTCATACAATTCTGTGTTCACTTAAAACACTTACGATGCTTGTGCTTTATGTGTCTGAAGTTCTGATATAGCAGTATCTAAAATATGTACACTTTACTGTATAACATTCAGTACATATATCAGGGTTACTTTTGGTAAAAATTCACTTTTAACTCTGCCGTATTTGTCTTCACTTAATCCTGTTCAGGGTCTTGGGGGGAAGCTGGCGCCAATCCCAGCCAACATCGGGCTGAGACGGGACACACCCTGGGCAGGTCGCCAATCCACCGCAGGGCGACACACAGAGACAGACAATCATTCACACTTACGGGCAATTTTAGAGCAGCCAATTAGCCTGATCCCCTCTGTGCATGTCTTTGGACTGTGGGAGAAAACCGGAGTACCTGGAGGAAACCCACGTGAACACGGGGAGAACATGCAATCTCCGCACAGAAAGGCACCTGTGCTGAACCCGGGGCTCGAACCCAGGACCTTCTTGCTGTGAGGCGACAGTGCTAACCACTCAGCCACCGTGCCACCCCTCGATTCAAAACTGTCATTTATCATTTCCCAACATCTACCCTTAAATTTCCATTACTTGTGTGTTTTCAGTACAGCATCTCAGTACAGAGATATATATGTCAAGATTGTTGTTTGTTCTTAATCAACTATAAATACAGATAGGTTTAATAAAGTTTAGAATATTCCATTATGGCTTACTTTCCTGAAGTTCCTTCAGCTTAAAGCAAACCATTTTGAACTGTAGAGATTTTTAAAAATTGCATTGAGTTAATGTCTTTGGTGACTTTTTTTTTCTTGAGCAAAGTCTGTCCACCACCTTAGTGTTTAACCAGAAACAAAACAAATTCCATGAATTATTCATTTAACAAAATATCAGTCTGTTTATATATACCCATTTATTATTAGGGTTTATAGAAAACAAGGTCTAGACTAATCAAGCAATCAGGAGTACATCAGAGCAGTGGTGGCTCGCTGGTTAAAGCTTTGAGCTACTGATTAATAGGCTGTGATTAGAGTTGTTGAGTATATAACCCATCATCCCAGCACCACCATGCTAACAGCATTAACCTTTAACCGCTCGATTTTTGTTTTAGATTAAAGCATCAGTCAAATGCAAATGAAACTTACCAATAGGCACAAAAGGCTGGGAGGCAGCACTGGGCCGTGACATGCCAATACTGTTCACAGCGTAAACCCTCATCTCGTAAGCCATTCCCTCAATCATCCTCTTAGCTTCATATGTGGTGTCCTTATAGGGGTCAAAGTTCAGCCGCATCCACCGGTAGCTCTTTTTCTTCTTTCTCTCCAGGACATAACCTTAGAGGACACAGAGACTTGGGTAAGCTTTTTTGTGTGTTCTTCTTTAAGGCCTATATTACATTATTGCATGCTTTCTATTTGAGCAGCATTTACCCAAAATTGGCTGGCCACCATCAAACAGTGGAGGGTCCCACTGGATTACGCATGAGTCCTCCCCAACACTGAGGATTCTGGGAGCCTGAGGTGGATCTGGCACATCTGGGGAAATAAAAAAAACCTAATTTAATATAAAAAAAAACTACTACTCATGTACTGTGAATGTCAGTAGCCATATTCTTATAATGAAATGCCAACACATAAAAGGTTGAGGTGAGGGGCTAGACAGCAACTAAACCATCAGAGCCATGATCCACACCTACGCTCTCTAGGAAAAGGTATCCTTTGGATGGTTATGTATTGTAGCTTCTGAGATGAGTTCTATTTTGGAGCATTTCAGTAAGGGAAATCATCTGGTATATGGTTATGGTTCTACATGAAATCTTTAATGGTTATTTTAGGGGAAGAACACTTTAGGTGCCAACATACTTGAGGAAGAAGACTGGAATCCCAACGAGAACATATGAATGAACTACCACACTAAAACGGTGTATATAAAGTGTGTTAAATTCAAAGACAGAAGGAAAGAAGTCGCTCTAATTTCTGTGGTTGGATAAAAGCGAATCTGACATAACGTGATGGCTAATTCTCATTGGAACTTTGGTAGAACTGATGTCACTTGTACCCTATACAAAACCACCCAACATAAATCTGCCATAAGGAAAAAATAATGTATCAATGAAGAAATGAATGTATAGTTCTTTGCATCCTAAATTGGATTTGATTTGGAATCTTCTGAAATAGTGAATCTTTCAGTTGTTGCAACTTTATAGGTCAAGAATCAACCTATAATGCTGTCATCCTTTAACGCTATTAAGAGATTATTAAACATATGGGTTTGTACGGTACAGTTTATATGTTTAAATACCTTACCAACAACTTTCACATGAATATCTGCAGTATCCTCCCCTGCCGGGTTCCGCACAATAACGGAGTACACGCCTTCATCCTGACGTTCCGCCCCCTCAATAGTCAAGATGCAATGTCCCCTCGCACTCTCCACATGGACACGTCCACTTGCGTCTGTCAAGACCTGATGAACCAATCACAGTTTTTAACCAATCAGAACTGGTTAGTGAAAAATTTTCAGCATGAATCTAATCACAAGTACCTTCACCTAGCACAGTTCCAACTTCTGCACCAAACAGCATTCAGTCAAGATGCAAAACCAGAGCCCGGATGGGGCTTTAAGATCAAATTGGAATATAGTATATCAAGTCCTTACTATATTCATTTCTTACCTTCTTTGTTTGCACAGTGTCACCAAAGGTTTTCCCATAAATAAGTGTATGAAGCATGCACTCACCTGATGCAGTCAGTTTGCTTCAGAGCATAGGATGCGAACACAATGCATGTGAACACAATGCTGGTCAAGAAAATACTGCACTGAGGCTTTAATGTCGAGTAGAAATACTGAACTAAATACTGAAAAGTAGAAGCAGTTTGGTTTGATAAGTTAGTATTAGATATTAGAAAATCACAGTTTCAAACCAAGACACAAAAAAGTCATGGGGCATCACTGGAACATTTTATAGCCTTTTATGGACAAACAAAAGTGATGATGATGATGATGATTATTACTATTAACCGATATGAACCTTATTAACATTTTGTTATGCCCTATGCAAAGTAGGTTAGACCATAAACAGATAGGAACTGGACCAGTACTGTATCACAATGCAGTGGCTATGGCAGAAAAAATACAATAAAGACAAAGGTCAGAAGACACTCTCAGAGCAGTGGCAGCATAGGGCAACAAAAGTGCACATAATAACAAGAGACTGTGGTGGCATTATTGTTTTAAAGGCCAATAACTCACTTCACCATCCTTCAAAGTCCAGATGAAGGCTGGTTCCCCTTTCCCTTCTCCCGGTGGGATTTTAGATTTATCCTACACAAGCAGAGCAGAAGCGTTGAGGCTGTAAACACAACTAAGATGTTAAGACTACGATATCAGCATCCTGCTCCAATACAAACCTTTCTGACCGTGAATGTCCGTTACCATTTCAGGAAGTGGTTGAGGAGAACTCTCCCCAGAACTTACCTGTGAGGGCTTAGCTTATATCAGAAGCCCTCATGCTGGGACTCCTGACTCAGTGTTAAAGGAAATTGTTTAAGGTTACAGAGCAGTGGTGCTTGTTAATGACCAATTTGGGTGCCACTTGTGATCCATGGTGTTACGTGCATTATTTGTGCATATCTTCATTCCCTTCTTATGAAAGAATGTAATAAATATGGGCTGTATTGCCTTATCCTACGGTATGTCCTGCATATGAATACATTTTAGTAAATCAAAAGAAATTTGATATTTTTGACTGTCAATTCATACATGCAGCTAAACTACTAAAAGGTGTAATTTAATTATCTAAGATTGTAAAATATTCTGAAATAAAATATTTCAGTATGAATTTATAGTTTAAAGCAATGGCTCCCAAACCTTTTAAGTACAAGGCCCAAATGAGAAATTTCATGTCACAGCGGGTCCCAAACTTACAAAAATACATCAAGAATACTCATAACATCTACATTTACACATAACACAACAAACCTGCCAAATGGCGAACCCGGTAAATAACGACTGGCGACCCATTTTGGGTCACGACCCTTACTTTGGGAAACACTGGTTTAAAGTTTTATAGACATCACGTGTTGCAAAATAGGGCCATTTTAAAGGTATTCGCCATGAGTGCATCATGTTCTTTAAGAGAAAAAAGAGTGCACAGGGTATTGCAAAAATATTAAAAAGAAATAAATTTTTGAGTCACAGTTAGACTGGTTCCGTTTACCACATCAAGTGGTACAACCGCAGGAAAAAAAACCCCATTAAGATCAACTATGTCAAATGGTGCAACTAGACCAGCAAGTTTGACAATTGAAATAGGTAAACTGAAGCTTTGTTAATATTAACCACATATAAGTTACTAATAGGTTAATTAAAGGCATGGTACCATTTTTTTAAAGAGAAATTAATGTGATCTGACAGTATTATGTATAGGATATCTCATGTCCGGTAATGGCCAGTTGATGCTCAAAACATTAAATTACATTTTGTGTGAAATCCTCAAAAGGAGGCAAAAGCAGCTATCATTGGATAGTTTCCTTGAAATCAATTATCTGTGTTTCCATTATTTCTTATGGGGAAATTCGCTTTGATATACGAGTGCTTTGGATTACAAGCACGTTTCCGGAAAGAATTATGCAAGGTTCCACTGTATGTAGAGTATGTTAATAATAGTATCCTCCCTACCTTATTTGACTTGGTCCAAACCACCGTGGGGGCAGGGTCTCCAGTGATTGGTACATCCAGACGCAGCTTGTTTCCAGCCACAACCAAAATAGTGGACTCTGCAGTTTGGCCAAGGCAGTCCAAATGGATCTTGGGAGGATCTGCATATGGGGGTAGTGGAAGAAAGCAAGTCTCACCCAGACTGATTTAGCCTTTAATGTAGGCAGCATGCATCATGGAATTAAAATGGGAACTCATCAATGTTGTGGTTAGCTTGAAGAGTCTGATTCTTAAGTATGAGACATAAGAAATAAGAATAGAATATAGTGAAATTAAACTTACACTTGAAAAAGCTGTTTTACATATGCAGTTGAATGAAGCCAAAGGATAAAAGATTAAAAAAGCTAAAAAGATTTTATTTAATACGGCACGTTTACACTAATCCAAAATGTAGTCTATCAGCTTGGACATTCATTGCATTCTTAACAAGTAAGGAGTGTGTTGAAATTGTGTATGAGCTCCTATCTACAAATTTACTTCAAATAGGAATTATATTATTATTATTATTATTATTATTATTATTATTATTATTATTATATGCATAACTTACAGTTTTGTGCTACTACTCTATCTTCAAACTTTGAAAAGCAGTGCTAGGGGTCTAAGTGATAATAATTATGCTTTGAAAAATGTTATTTCACTGGTGCAAGATGGCTGCCTGTGTAAAACTGCAGCAATTTGTTCACATTTATAGATTTCAGTAAGGCCTGCATCGCCAAATCTGTTTACCACAGATGAAGTGTATGTTGTTTGAGGCAGATATTAACACAAAAG
This sequence comes from Chrysichthys thysi, assembly GCA_030068315.1. Classification (NCBI taxonomy): domain Eukaryota; kingdom Metazoa; phylum Chordata; class Actinopteri; order Siluriformes; family Claroteidae; genus Chrysichthys; species Chrysichthys thysi. The sequence goes on from JAQLOM010000023.1 coordinate 5,951,212, forward strand.
GTTTTTGGGGAGATAGACTTCAGTTACTTAGCTACATTACCGGTAACCTTAAAGCTTCAAGAGCAAAAGTAATGACGTTAACACGGAACGCCAAATAGGTCTTGGATGATCGACTACATTTGTCCTAAGTGGAAAACTTGTGCAATTTGCCCCACTATTTATCTCAGTAAAAGTGCCCTATTACTGATTGGCAGAAGTTCAACACTGGCTCTCTACTGTGTAGTCTTTTTATTCTTACCTTGACGAGGGACATAGTCGATCTTGACCTCTGAAAACATAAACGAAAATAATAAATGGAAATGTCATATTGTTATCCAGGCTGACTAATGGAATAATGGAGTCGTTGACGAAGTAATCTGAGATTTGTGTACCTAAGAAGTTGAGTTTGGCAGAAAGATTAAAAGCGTAGCCTTCAGGGATAAAGGTGTAGTCACCTTCATCCTCCGGACGCACGTCATCAATAGAGAGCTTGTGAATACTGGCGAGACAAAGAGCATATCAGGCAACATTATGTTCTGAATCCAGACCTGGAGGACCAGAGTTCAGTACATTTTAATGATTTCCCTTCTCTGCTGAATTACATGTCTCCAAGAAGGGAACCCTTCAAGACTGGAGTGGACTTCTTCAGTGTACTTTCACAGTCTTACCGTCCGATGTGCGTGATGTGGGTTCTAGCATCAGGCTTCACCTCCACTCCATTTTTGTACCAGGTTCCTTTGACGTTCTCGTCAGACACCTCACACTTGAACACCGCCTCTTCCTTAGCTTTTACTGTCAGATCAGCAATGCGCTGATATATCTCCAGTTGCTTCTCTAAAGGGCAAAGAGCAAACAGTGCAGACGTTTAAAGGCAAAAGGAAGTGTGGTTTTGGTTTTTCGGTATAATTGAAAGAAAGAATTAGCGTGGGACTGAAATTCGTTTCTAAATTGTTGCATTTGTGTGAAGATAAATGAATAAACTTTAAAGAATAGCCAAGAATCCAAGAGCTGACAGGAGTCAGTGGGAGAAATGGTTAAATAAAATATCAATAATTGAAAATGTACACTGGTGTTTGGTGTTAATTAAATAATTATTTGCCTTAGAACATCAGTAAACTTTAAACACTGTGAAAAACTTTAACGTGATGAGTGCTAATAGTGCTGACAACAAACTGCCTTACTGGTAATACTCTAGCGAGTGATCGTGATACAAACTGGCAAAACAAATGCAAAATCTGTAATTAGTTTTTGCTTAAGGAAGATAATATTTTTATGTTAATATTTTTATAAATAAGGGCTTTATTTTTTGCATATACTGTTGTCACACCACCTAAAATTAACTGTGTTGCAAAATACTAAGCTTATATAAAGCACCCAGTCTGATAAAAAGTAGAAAATGAGGTCCTTTTGTTGCTTTCCGTCTCTGAACATGTCCAACTTTATTGTGATATCATTAGCATGCTGATGTACACGGTTGAAAATAAATGAAATAACCACAAACTAGCATGGTATTGCTTGCAGTAGCAGACACACTCCCAGAGCTCATCAGTTAGAGGTGGTATAATTAAAGGAGAGTTACTGGGGAGCCATGATCCTCCTGGCAGCCTGGCAGAAGTTCAGTGGTGCTGGACAGCTGCTCATGTTTGGCACCTTCTCTACTTGATTAAATGGTCAAGACTGGCAAGAAATGTGGATAGGGTTGCTTTGGGGAAAAAAAACAAACAAACAAGCACGATCCAAGTGTCTGGATGGATTTGTGAGAGGCTTAAGGACAGTGTATTGTCTCAACTCTTGGAGTTTCCAGTAGGAACACAGCACGAAGGTCACTGAGGGTTAAGATTTCATTTTCTTGCACTTCCACTGTTTTTACAGATCAAGAGCCAGATAGAAAGTAAGGCTGTAAAGGTGAGAGTAAAGGATATCAACTGATGCAAATCTATCTGAGAAACAGGCCAGGGTACGAATTAGGTTATGGAGAGGAAGAAGGAAAGAAACAGAATCACCTGCTCGGTTAAAATATATGACCCTTACAGTCTAACAATAGCTGGCATCTGTGCATTGTGCACGCTGAAACCATGTGCTATGGGGCTGTCAACCATGTTTACTGGGCTGACAAACAGAAGAGATTTTTGAGCGACAGGACCACGAAGGGGCGGGGTTTAAAGGAGATAGCAGGGAGTGAAGAATGCACAGTGGAATTCTGGAGGTTTATTTTGGACTACAGTTTTGTCTGCCATGATTGACACGTGGCTTGTCATGCGTCGGCTATGACTGACACATGGCGTCAATCAGTCTTTAATGCCGAAGATTTCCAAATAAAGGAGATATCAATCATAGCACATGAACTTTCACCAATTTTACCACTTTTAAAGATGAGCTTGCACTCGTGTAAATCTGTTTTCCCGGCAACCCTACAAAACTAGCATGAACAGAATTTAGCAGTAAGGAGAACCACATGATGAACACTGGTGCTAAAATAATGCACTCACCCTGCACCATGAGCTCAGCAACAGATTGCCCTCCATTGGTTTTCACTCGGTAGTGACCGCAGTCCTCCTTGGTGACATCGTTGATGATGAGTGTGTGTTTGCAGCCGTCTTTCTTGAAGCGATACTTGAAGGATTCATCTCGAGTAAGCTCCACTCCATCTTTTTCCCTGAAAATTTTGAAAAGTTAGCAATTTGTTTTTTCTAAATGATCATTAATTTTGTCAAGCCTGTTTACATGATTATTATACTGCGCAAGGTGCAGACGTGCTAGAGTTTCAAGTGGCAAGACACTGAACTTAAAATGGAATGGTACGTTGTGTGTCAATAAATCTTCAATAACGCTTGTTAAAATAATCTAGAAATAGCTCTTTACAGCCATTTAAAGACATTTTGATATTGTTACATTCTGTGTCTACACCTGGACAGTGTACACATAAAGGACAATGTTGATGGATGATCATAAAATCCTTATCACACCTCATCCTGTTAAAATTATTCAAGCTTTAATTTAGTAGTTCTTATGACTCATGACTTTGACATTGGGGTCTCATGACTGGCACGATAAAATGGAAGCGACCTTGATCGCTCTTCATTTACTATCTGGTGTTTCTGTTCGTGCGTATTATTCTATAATGGTAAGAAACATTTGATCAGACTGTCTAGCTCCAGAAATGTGTCCTCGGTGACACATTAAAGGCAGTCTCCATGAACCAATGGTGACTTTTCTCATTTCGGTTGAAGGACACTGCAGAGCTGCTAAAAGGCTGGCATGACCTTTACAAAGGGCTGATAATTTACAGAGCTGCTGGGTGATATACGGCCTTGGATCCAGATCAGGTGAAGCCACGGCTCATTCACTCACTCATTCTCACACACACACACACACGCTTCTGCACCACCCTCTCTTATCTGTCAGCCAGGTTGAGTCAGCCAAAGCCTGGCAGCTGCTCTGCTGAACAAAGGACATGCATGCCATCTTCTGGACATCTGAGGAATCTTGCTCATGCGAGACAGATATGCTTCTGCGACAAAATCATTCTTTTGTATCACTTGTCCTGCGAAGGCGTAGTACTCTCTAATCTGTTTCACCAATTGATATGCTTGTGTTCAGGTGTCGTTTTTTTTTTTGTCATGTTTGTCATGGGGATCAAATGTAGGAATGTCGAAACATCTTTACTGATTTTGAGGTGTTTGGCAGGGATTATGTTCATAGCTCATAGAAAACAATCTTACCACTTGACATGAGCTCCTTCCTCAGAGACCTCACATTCAAATTCTACTCTGTCTCCCTTCATTGCCATCTGATCCTCAAGATTACGGAGAATCAGAATAGGAGGCTCTGAGAAAAAAACGGAAAGATGAATCTCAACCTTCAGAAAAGCTAAAAATACCTGCACGCTGTGTTTGCACTCGTCAAGTACCTTTCACGAAGAGCTCGGTGAAGCTTTTTTCATCTCCCACGATGCAGGTGTATGCTGCGTCATCAGCCAGAGAACAGTTGTTGATAGTGAGGAAGCGTTTGTTCCCTACACTCTCAAAGATGTACCTGAAGGAACGGCAAAAAAAAAAGCTGTGATTTTCACCCCCCTCCACTTTTCTTTGTAGATGGAGACAAAACCTCTTTACACAAATTGGCAAAAAGCATGGCATGATGGAAACTTTTGAAAATTTTAATTCAGCAAGTGGACAAATGTCACGTTTCTCTAGAATACTAGCACTATCAAGTCTCAGTTCAGAGGATGTCATGTCCTTGGAATGGTTCATCAGACTGCATGCTTTTTCATGAGCAGACCATACGGAGACACTTACTTGCTGCGGGTTTTGGTCACAGCGAAGCACAAAAGCCAAGCCATCCAGGAACACACGATTCCACATGATGAGAAAAGGCAGGTGAGAGACAGAGAGATCATTTCTTAGCAGTGTTGTTTACAAGTAATAGACATCTGGAGAACAAGTGCGTTTTCGATTTAGTTGTGCTCAAGTCATGGCTGATTGGGTACCTTCCTGTTTTTTGGATCTCCTGTCCATTTTTCAGCCATTTCACCTCTGCATCAGGATCAGCCACCTCAATCTGCAGCTTGATCTTATGGCCCTTTTCAACCTGGTAGGCCGGGTCCAGCTTTTTGAGGAATGCTATGAAAGACCAAACAACCCATCAGAAAGTTTCTTATCCAAAAGGGTTTAACTAAAATATTTCTAAAAGAAAAAAAAAACTTTTTTTTGCAGGGTTTAATCTTATAGATGCAAAGTGGTTCTAATATTCTTGTTAATTCTACTTTGTGTACGTAATTTGTGATAAGCCGTGCCCTAATCATTGGACTAGACTGAACTGGATTGGATTGTGAATAGTTAGGCTAGTAGCAATAGCAGGATAGAACAAACTATGCCAGCGTGGTGCTAACATAGCAGCATACGTTGTGTGGATGGCAAACCAGATGTGCATCCAGACACTTACTCTCTACATTTGAAGATCACACACAAGAGGGGAGACAAGAGTACAAAGAACAAAGAAATGACTTCTGTTTATACAGTATATTGCAGTCCAAATATCAATTATTGCAACACATATAGTCAAGCCACATTCATACATTCACTATTTAAAATGGGATCATTAAATGTAAAAGTGACTGATGTGATAGCAAGACAACAGTAATTATTAAACATTTTGACCATATATTGGGCAAACCAAATATTCATTCCCTTAATGAAAATGTAATATACGTTAGTACATACAATGGGGTCAAAAAGTCTGAGATTTTTACATTTATTTAAATGTAATCTTTGCAGACGTGTGATATTGATCGTGCTAACTGTTTTCCATAAAGCGTAAACATCTGGAGTCCATGCCAGCTCATGACAAGCCGAAAGGGCTCGAACTAAATTCTAAAAAAGTCTGAAATTCAAGTAAATATTTCAAAGATTCTACTTTTCACACAGGATGTTTTTAATAATCCAATGTGTGATTTAAAAAAAAATTGTTGTATTACATTAGAAAAGAATGTAAAATAGAAGCAATTTCACAAGGAGTCTCAGGCTTTTGGACCCCACTGTATTTAAAGTATGATGCAATAAAATAAAATAAATTCTTTTGTATGTTTCGACACAGGTGTAGGAAAGCCCTTAGGAAATATTTTCTATAAAAGAAAGTGTTGTTTTAGGAAGTGTTCTACACAAAACCTATGAGTTTCCCCAAAGGGACAAAGTCAGGAAAAAAAACTTGGAAGTTTGCTTGCTGGAGTTTAACTGGAGTCCGTCTTTTTTTGAGGAATGCTGTGAAAGACAGATTTCTACTGCAAGAACTAACAACCTAGAAAAGGATGTTAAATCTATCACCTTAAAGGGTTCTTTTCTGTCTCTCTGTTTGGTAGATCCCTTAACAGGTTCTATATAGAACCCTATAACAGAAAGTTTCCCTTTTGAAAAAAAAAACACATCCAGATGGGTTCTAATGTTTGGACCATTTTCTAAAAGAACATTCTTCTTTTGTATTGTTCTACACCAAACCCTGAAGAGACAACCCTTACGCTGCTAGTGAAAGAACTATAGGGAAAAAATGACAACTGCTGGCACTATTTCTTTGTTTCATTGGTTGGTGTCTCTGGGAAAACCCCTGAAGGTTTTATGGAGAGCCCTCCTACAAGGAGGTTCCCTTTTAGCAAACATTTCAAGTAGAAAATCTTTAGAAAATCACCACAGTTACCTATCCAAAGAACCTCTGAGTAACCCTTTTTTCTGACTGGAACTATGTTGAGAAGTGTTTGGATACTAAAATGGGACATTTAATACAACCCCAATTCCAAAAAAGTTGGGACAAAGTACAAATTGTAAATAAAAACAGAATGCAATGATGTGGAAGTGTCAAAATTCCAT
>JAQLOM010000023.1:5958338-5968978 GCA_030068315.1 Chrysichthys thysi
ATTTGTAAATCATTGCATTCCGTTTTTATTTACAATTTGTACTTTGTCCCAACTTTTTTGGAATCGGGGTTGTATATTATCCTATTAAAGGTGCTATTTGTAATGTTCAAAAGTGTTTTCAGACTGTAATAATTATATATACAGTGGAGAATCAAAAAGTAAAGGCATTTTTTACATTACGCGATAACCCAGAGATAAAAAGACAAAGCATGGAGTGGAGATATGCGTCTTCTCCAGCGAAGAAAAAAGTCAACCCTCTCCCCAAGAAAATCATGTTAACATTTTTTTGGGACATGAAGGGACACAATCTGGAGTATTTCCAAGCAAATTACTGTGCATTGCTGCGAAATGAACTTAAACCTGCAATTCACAGCAAAAGAAGAGGAACACTGTCCAAAACAGTCTTGCTTCACCATGACAACACACGTCCTCATATTGCAGCAGCAGCTGTAGAGACAGTGCAATGGCTCGGGTTCAAACGTCCTCCACATTCTCCTTACAACCAGGATCTGGTACCAAGCAATCATCACATCTTTGGTCTGCTGAAGGAGACACTGCATGGTCGCAGATTCACCTCTGATGCTGAAGTAAAGGAAACGGTGTTCACCTGGCTTCAGGAGCAGCTGAAAAACATCTGTACGAATGTGCCGTCTCGCATAGGGACTATGTGTAAAAGTGATATGTTCGATTTCTTACAATTACTTCTATTAAAGCTGTTAAATGTAGTTTGCCTTTACTTTTTGATTCTCCCTCATATTTTAGTGCATCTTATGATGTCCAGCATTGCTATACAATAGATGTCACTAGTTTCTTTTCACTTTAGTCTCCTGTTTACTTTTTTCTGGCCCAGAAATAACTCCACCTCCAGCCGGAACTGAGTTGCTCCATCAGCCTTGCCCCTTTTCTTTTTCTTTAGAAGTTCAACTCAAGAGGTTTACACAGATTATGACTGGCAAGGGCATTCAGTTAGGGAAAAGGCTTGACAGTATTTTCTTGGCAACTGCACTTTACTTCACAGATAGCACAAGGCTTTTAACTTACATACCGCTTCTTTAAACAAAGCAGTGATGTAGCTGAGGTTAAAGCGGTGGCCTGATTTCCAGTTTCCTGTTTCAGAAAACTAATCTTTCCGGACGAGGTCAAGTTCTGCACAAACCTGCGCTCTTTTTCTCTTCCTTTTTCATCTTCTTCAGTCTCTTGAGCATGCCCCTTAGATCTGTAATGCCGTACTGGAAGGCAATCTTTTCATACTCGGAGGGCGGAGCCTTACTCAGGATTTCCCACACATCCACGTCAGGTTCATTGCTCACCTGAACCGTGCTGCAATCAGAGAGCAAGAGGGAACAGTCTGTTTACCAGGGGCTCATTCAGACAGCCAAAATTAAACGTTTTCATTTCCGAATTTTGAATCCTAAGCGTTCTGTTGAAGAATTTTTTAGCTCAAAGCTACAGACATCAACACTGCTTTCAGCTCTACTATTAGAACTTTTAGCATGAGCCCATATCCAAAAGCAGATAGCGGACAGCAAGAGGAATGGAAAAAGAAACACATATTAAATATGTACAGGGTTAATTCAGGTCTTACCGTTGGCCACTTTTTAAGAAACTGCTGCACTTAATCAGAAGCAGAACCCAAGATATGACAAGACAAACCAGAGCAGATTAGTGCACACAATTCAACAGCCCACCAATAATGTGGAGCACATCTACAACACATCTAATCTAATTAAAAATCAATTAAAAATATGTTGTGCTGTGACAGTAAAGATGGGGAAACGTTTTGGATAAAATCAGTATCAGCAAAAACCACAGGTCACGTTACTAAATTAAATTCAACATTTCAGGATAAGGCAGGGCATATTTTCAGAAAATAATGTAGACAGTGTTTGTGTTATTGTAGTTAGAGGGGTGGGGGTGGGGTTGTGCTATTTAAATGTTCTGTGTCAGCAATCCATACTCTTCTATGTGCAGATTGCCAGTGAAAGTGCATATTGTACGTGTGTGATTAAATAAATCTGTCCATGCCAGTAATGATTTGTGGTCCAAAAATGAACAATGATTCGAAAGTGATTCTTGTTCAATTCACCTCTGTGTGTGATTTGCACCCTAATAACTGGACTGGGCCGAGAATTGTGACTAGTTAGGGTAGAAGTAAAAGTAGGAACGTTGCAGCATAGGAGAAACAATGCCAGCGTGATGCTAACATCAGCATTCATCATGCAAATGGCAAACCAAACGTGCATCCCATCAGGTCACTTACTCTCTACATTCGAGGATCACACACAAGAGGAGAGAGAAGAGTACAAACAACAAGAGAAATGACCTCTGTTTATCAACTGCACCCCAAATATGTGTACAGAATGATCAATTACTGCAGCACATATCGTCAATCCACATGCAGTCGTTCATTATTTAAACTGAGATCATTAACGTATACCATGACTTATCAGGCAACAGCATGGTGATAGAAAAGAACGGTTGTGAGTATGAAAGATGACTAGATTTATGCACAAAAAAAGAAATGATCAATGTCCCTTACAAAAATGTAACATACTTTAGTGCATATGTAAAGTATGTTGGGAAAGGAATGAAACACGACAAGGCGTGCTGTTATGTAAGGGGGAAAAAATCACTATATGACAGATGTTCTGTCATATAGAAATAATCCAAGACCTGATACTGTGATGCAGAGTTTCTGTTACCACCTGTACATTACCATCTGATGTTAATGATAAGAAACCACAATGCCTTCTGTTTTAAAGACTTTTCCAGCTTTAACCCTTTATAGAGCACTAATTGACATACTTGGAAATTCAAAGTTTCAACCCTATAGTAGGAGACTTTATATTACAAGACATTCTTTCATCAAGGTATATAGAGTTACCATATATGCCCAGTATAGGGTAAAATGTTTAAACTTAAACATCTATAAACTTAAAGGAACATTTATTTAGAATAGGAGAAATCCTTTGTGGTTGTACAACCTCATGGAGAGGCATGGGGGGCCATTTTGGATGTGCATTGATGTTACCAAATATGGTTCTTTGCCTGATCAAGGGTTAAAACTGGCCGTGATACTGGAGATTTCTTCCCAAAATGTTAAATAAATGCCTCAGAGAAAACCACCAAAACAACAATAACTGCACATGGTTTTTAAGTCTGTATAAGTAGAGAATCCACCTTATATGACCCTGTATACATTTTCACTATAGAAACTATAACGTGTTAGAGCGAGCACAATAAACCTGTGATTAACCAAATCCTTCTGATTGATCAGAATTCAACAGTGCTGCGGTGTAGGTATTTAGGTATATCACAGTATAATAAAAGTACGCCTAACATTTATGATTTTATGTAGACTTGAAGATCATTTAAGGAATGCTTTGAGTCATGTTCAAATTCCCAGTCTCACAAATGCGATCACTGACCACAGACCAAAATCTTACCATTAGCATTTGCAATATTGTGTTGTGTTGTGTTTTTTTTTTTTTTGACCAGTTAGTTTTTTTAAAAAGACGGCCATGTTTTATAAAAATAGATCGATATGTCGTTTCCAATTTGACATTAAAGAAAAAAAAAATATATATATAATGTATTTATGCAAATAATAAAAAGAATAAAGAATAAATTATTTAATGGGAACCAAATAGAAATACACCAAATTATTTAGCACACTTTCAAATAAATCTATTATTAGTAGTACATTTAAAAAAATTTTGACTAATAACAGACTATTTGTCTCCTAATGTACTTCTTTGTAAGTGAAATCTTTGTACTATACTTGAATGGTTTTTGCATTTTGACGTGATCCATGGGGCAGTTCAAACCCTTTGCAGTGTTCACCAATATTTGGAGGCTCACCTCTTTTTCAGTAAACCGCTGAAGTCCAGTTCTCCTGCATCGCCTGCGTCTGTGCTACTGCAGCAGGAAAGCACCAACCACAAAACCACAGTGAGCATAAACACACTATACCTGGCATTTCCATTACTACAACAGTTTTATCACTGTTAGTGAAGAATTTTGTGTAGAATACACTGATCATGAAAAACAAAATATGGAATTTAGGAGCATAGCAGGCACGAAACATGCTAAATGCATAATATGGATCCACATATAATCTGAAACCAGTGAACCAAGTAATTAGTCTGTCCTTCTGAACCAAATAAAGTGATCATGCATTTTGGCTTCATTATGAAACCTTGCACTCTAGCACAAAGCAACTCCATTTCTTGCTTTGAAAAAGCTCTTAAATTATAGACATCAAAGTTGAAGGTTCAGACCTTGATGTAGAAGCAAAGTCGCCTCTCAGCTTTATCAAAAGCCCGGCTATGACTGTTGAGTTATAGTGGGGCACCTGATGCTAATCTCTGCTCTGAGTTTTCATTATAAGAACCCATGCTTATATGTGTTTAAGAGCAATAAGAGGGCTGATGACCACTTCACTACACATTGCAGACTGTGTATGTCTTAAAGATCACGTTGCAAGATGAAGGGGAGGGGGAGGTGACATGCTAAGGAGAACTCATTTGTGCAACTGACGCCACTGATTTTCACAACGTGTCAGTCACAGTGAAGAGATCCTTCCACAGGAAGTGGGGAGTGTAAATGATTTCATTTCAGAGCTAGCATCAAATAAGTTTAGAAGCATTGTATTACAAGCATTTGGCATCGTCGCTGTTTTATGGTGATCTGTCATACAGGACACGCACTGTTTTCCTCAAATCAGACTCTCAGTCACTGGAACTGCACTTGTAAAGGATCAGTGGACAGGACAATCATTCATTTAACCATTTAAAGCTGATTTTGTACCAAAAAGGAGGGCAGGATGTTTGTCCCCATGAGGAGTAAAGATGAAAAGTGAGACAGACAGAGAATGAAAGTGAAAGAGAGAGAGAGCGAGAGAGAGGAAATTCAAGAGAGTGACTCACAAAGGAACGTACATCAGTTAAATGAGTCAACTCTCTTTAAATGTTCTCAGACAGAGAGATAAAAGTGAAGAAAAGAAATGGATCGAAGGGGGGAATCAAAGGAGATGAATATTAACAAACCACAACACCCTCCTTTTGGTGAGAAATCAAGCTCATTTTCCCATGAGCTTCAAGTGCATGAATATGCCCTCTGCCGTTGCAACAAACCCCATTAGCTACCTGCCCGTTGTTGACGTCCTCTTCTTACCGCCTGGAGTTATGCTCCTGAGTGATCAGTACGTCCAAGTAATGAGACGATTAAACATGCCTTATCTCTTTGATATCATACTTTACACAAACCCAAACAGCGCTAATTATTCAACATCAATTACCTATCAACTCACAAAGCCAAAGAAAAAAAGAAAGGGAAATAAAAGACCACTCACGTGCGCCTGAACGCAGCACGAATATCAAACCCCTCCACTGTTTGTGCCTCTGTAAGGAAATTAAAGAGGTAGCAATCAGCTTAATCTAGTTGACACTGTGCTACACGATGTTTTGTGGACATTTATTCACTTGACTTACAGTAACAGTATTTTTTAGCTAACTTTCAGATATATAACAACACTGTCAGCTGTCAGATTGACTTGCAGTGGCAGATTTGATTTACTGTCCGTTTTTTTCATTGTACTGAGGAGACGGCAATAACGGCAGCAAAGAGCGATATCCTCAGAAGGCATTTTGTTCACTTCATTCACTTTATTGCATTCGCCGAGTCTTGAATATGTGAATTTTCCGTGGAAGTGTGTTGATATGCCTCTCACAACCATGCACAGCAAAGCCAGTGTTACAAAATGTTCATGCTTGACTTGCTTGCAATAACACATTTCTACCAGAAATAGGCCCTCGAAACCCCAAAATGGATGTATGTACTGCAGATTTATTTCTCTGTTGCTGTAAGGCTGCTGTATTGATGCTCACCATGCACAGTCAACTCAAAATTACAGCTGTCAAACTTGTCTCTGGATGACACTTCACATCGATATCCTCCGGCAAAATTAGCTTTGGCTGCAATGATGTGCATCTCAAAGGTATACACCTGTGAAATGACAGTGGGACAGTTTAACCTCATGAGACACTACTGTCCTCATATGAGGACATCACATTTTCTCCCAACTACATAGTGTGTATATCCTTGTAAGATCCCCATATGAGGACCAGTTGAGTATCATTTTTTGCCAGACTTCTTCCCGTTTGAAGACACTGCTCTTGTTCAATAGTTGTCAGGTGCTAAGAAACTGAAAGAGTGAGGAGATATGACAACGCACACAATATTAGAGTTTGTATTAAGAGGCTCCGGTATAATTCGGTAATCAATTATGCACTCATTTTTATCTGTACAATCATTAGGACACCTTAACTAGCTGAAGAATTATTTCAAGTTTAATTTATTGTAAACAAACATTGATGAATAACCCTTATTACCTCATAGGTGAGTCACAATACTGCCGTTTCTGCAAGACACTTATATTTAGTCGAGTACAATTGTTTGCACACCTTCAGCCCAAAATGCAGAAGACATAAAAATGTATTTAAATAATGTTAAGATTTAGACACCTGATAGTAGCTCACATAGCTAAGATATACACTAAAATTATATCAGTTGAAAGGATTGCATCTGCCTTTATGATTGCAAATTTCGATCATTTTCATAAATCTTCTGCTGCCATCCTTTAGCAAAACAGGGAACGCAAATTTTAGTAGTTAACTACACAGTCGACCCTCGGCTCGTGAACGCATTGGATGGCGAACAAATCAACGTACAAACTAAATTCCTGAGCAGATTTTGTACCGACCGACGAACAAATCCTCAACTGACGTACAGACAGCCAACCCATGCTTCGCGGCACAAACATTAAGCTCCGGTCGAGCACTCGTGGTGTGAACGTGTTCAATGCATTTTTTCATTAAGAGTAAGAACCCTAAGCGTATAAAAGTTGAAATAAAGAAAGAAATAATCGCAAAACATGAGAACCGCCACCATATCCCTCCGACACCGTCCACCTACGCCAGCAACCTATGTCTCCACCGCAAAGGTAACGTGTATTTAAGTCATCTGTTTATTTAATTTAGTTTTATTTTCCTATAATTAAAGTTATTTTAATTTTATTCTATGTTTTATTGAGACACATGAGTCCATAATACACTTTAAAAACATGTTTTGAGGGCTGAAACACATTCATTGTATTTACATTCATTTCAATGGGGAAAATTGATTCGGGTCACGAACAAATCAGTTCACGAACAGAGTCTCGAGTCGAGGGTCCACTGTACTGCAGTTTAGCCATTTGCACTTACCATATTGAACATATTAAAATACCTACTAAGAAACATACTACTTACTAGGACTGCTAAATAGGCCATTGCTTAGCAAAGGTCATTGCACACCTTGGTATTGCGGTCATAGTGCTCTTTCAGCTGCAGGTGTTTTCCTGACTTGCTGGCCAAGTCCATCCATTTTCCTTTGAACCATCTGACTGTGGGCTTCTTCAGCAGGGACTCGCCACATACTTTTGCCACAAAGGTGATGTTCTCACCTGTGGATGAATGGATGGATAGAGGTACTTTTTTAAATCCCATCCCATACGGTTTTTATTACACTCTCCACAATATGAACAGTCATGTTGGTTAAATTCCTAGACCTTCACATCCTCAAACATTTGGTCATTTTACCCATTCTCAACCAACCGTCTGTCCCCTATGACACAACACATAGCAACAAAGGAAGGTAAAGTCTACTAAATACTTCCTCTAAGACACATGAGGCCAGCTACCAAAGCTTTTCAAACTGCTGCTCGTGTTAAGCCCCATGGGGAACCAGGCACTATCTGCACCATCACCTAGTGTAGCTTTGATTCACAGGGACAGAGGTTGCCCTCCCACACATAGAGCGCAGCCAGTATTGCTCTCTTGGATTCCCAGTCATGGGATGTCTGAGATTTGAACTCTTTAACATGGGGTGAACCTGTTTCTGTTGTTGGGTAAAAACCTTGTGTAAAAGTATATGATCTTGTGAAGTGTGAGACAGAGCAAAGACATGAATATTATATACGGTATGTTTGCACATGCTGTCTGAACCATGGTTATTCTATGGCTGAAGTGGCAGTCACTCACCCACAGTCACCTCTCCACTGTGAGGTTTTTCTGAAAAGAGTCCAGTGAGGTCCTGCCTTGTGTCGGGCTGCTGGTTTTCTGAAAGAGAAAAAGATGTGAGAAAACTGTATCCGTTGTTATTATCTATACATACCAGTAGTATGTATAGATAATAACAATAGGGGTGCACTACTTTGTTAGTTTGTTCGAACTGAAACGATTTACCATCATGAGCTTCATCGTGAAGGTCTGCGGCATGATCATTGGTCTCCAAAGTTTGAGCAGGAGGTTCAGAGGGAGCAGGGGCAGCTGCCGGACCATCTGATGGGGGATTTGATGGAGTGTCAACAGGGGGCGCTGCTTCGGGTGGGGTCTCTACTGCTGCTGGAGCTTTATCCACTGCTGCCTTTGCTGCTGCTTTGGCTGAGGAACATTATACAGAGTATCATAGCATGCGCTGAACTCAATCAGAAGTGTCTTGTACTGAAGTATGTAAATGAAGAAAATGAAGTACACATGAGTAAAAAAAATTCTGTTTCATTAAAGTTCATTGATTTACTGTAGTAAGTGTCCTTGATTGCTTTTAATACAAACCCAGAACAACAGAGACATTCTCAGAATTTCTGACTATCTACGTACACTACGCTTGACAAATGGACTGATAGCTCGACTTGATATGATTGTTAAATAAAGCCAGGCTTCTAAGTATTTATTCCCCAAATATCTCTTCTGTGTTTTGCACTCTGACTATCAGTTTTTCCATGAAAGCTCTTGCTTCTTGCTGTCAAGAGCCTCTCAGAGAAGCAATCTCCAGAGCCAAAGGTCATCAAGGTTTGGACTCAGCTGCTGTGGACAAGGCTTGTTATTAATAGCTTAACTAAGAGAAGGGTAGAAGGGCTCTGTCTGGAACAAAAAAAAAAAAAAAGATTTCAGGACAAAGAGTTGTTCTGTGTCTGAATTAGGTCAGAATCAGGTTGGAAGTTTGTGAATATTAACATAATGACCTAAACATGATGAAGTGCTAATTCAAAAGAGTGGATAATCATGTCAGTTCAGTGGAATCACACGAAAAGGCAATGCATAGATAGGGATGTGACAACAGTGCTGTGTGAGTGTCTAAAGTCAAGAACTGGCACAATCAAAAAGTGACATAATGGTGCAAAGACGACAGAAATGTGGTCAGGATGCAAAAGTGAGCACAAGTACCAAAAACCTTCTGACCCACCCTCTGCTTGTTTGACCTTAAGCTCAAATTTGACTTTTGAGCTTCCAGATATAACCGCATATCCTCCTGCATCTTCGGGCGCAACATTGCCTATGGTGAGCAAGTGCTTGTTGTCTTCCGCTGATATTGTGTATTTGTTGTTTCCTGTGATGTCTTTGGAATCCCGTTGCCATCTTACTTTAGCGTCTTCCTTCTCAGTGTGCGCTTCGAATACCACCATGGATCCAACCTCAGCAGTTTGACTTTTTGGCTTCTTGATGAAGGCAGATACTGAGGAGAGTAAGGACGATGAAGGGGAAAGACGTACAAAGGTTCACTTGTGTGCACGGATTATCGCTAATTGGACATGTGTCAAGCTTTTTAAAATGAACTTCTTCAGAAAAGGCCAGATGACAAACACTATATAAGCAAATGGTCTCCCTGGACAAGGGTTCAACAGATTTATTATTGCAAATCATAGCTTAAGCACCAGCAGGCCATCCATTACTGAAACAAATCCTGCTTCAGAAATGGTGAAAATGCTTAATGGCCCACTGTAATTAAGTAAATTTGATAATGAATAAAAGTAGATAAGATGGATAGGACAGCCGCAGTAAGCTTACAGTGTAGTGTGTTCTGCAAAGCGTGACCGAATACACACAAGATTCATACAGAGATTAAATTAATGCATGGTTGATCTAGGTCATTTATCTCCTCCCATCTGGCCAGTGTAGTCATAGAAAACGTCTTCAGTAAAATGGCAATTTTAACCAAAAAAAAAAAAAAAAAGACAGTAAGAAACAACAAACCTTGCTTTTCAGCTTGAAGTTTGAAAAATTAGGAAACTCAGAGCTGCAGAGTTGGCACGTTGACCAGGAAATGTAAACTAAACCAGTTCAACTGTAATAATCACTTAATCAATCAATACTAAAGGATGAAAAGAAATTGAAAAGAAGTATTATACCGTAGGCAATGCCTGAATCTTTATGTATATCCAGAGCCCCTAATGCTAGTCGCAATTATGAGATTTTGAGAGACCTATCATTTGTGTAAAGCATTTTTCTTTACAGTTATGTGGGTGGCTCTTCCACATGTTGTTTATTATTTTCATTGATTAACGTGGTGATACAGTCATGTGGTGGTTAGCACTGTCACCTCACAGCAAGAAGATCCTAGGTTCGATCCCTGGGGTCGACCTGGGCACCTTTCTGTGTGGAGTTTGCATGTTCTCTGTGTGTCCATGTGGGTTTCCTCTGGGTACTACGGTTCTTCCACAGTCCAAAGACATGTACGGAGGGCATTAGGCTAATTGGCTGCTCTAAACTGCCCGTAGGTGTGAATGTGAGTGTGAATGGTTGTCTGTCTCTGTGTGTCGC
>JAQLOM010000023.1:5982364-5997406 GCA_030068315.1 Chrysichthys thysi
TTGTAAATGCTCTGCTCAGGATTATCTGTTCCATTTTGTGTGTGTGTGTGTGTGTGTGTGTGTGTGTGTGTGTGTGTGTGTGTGTGTGTGTGTGTGTACACAGTGGGATTAGAAGGTTTGTTTTGTTTTTTTATCTGTAGACTTGAGCTACACTTATGATGCCACATAGCTGGAGAAACACTTTTATAAACACATGATAATGTTGAATCCAGATGTTTGGTGTCTCCTTGTCCTCTCAGCCCTTTCTATGAACTCTTTCTCCAGCGGCTTTCCACTCTGGACCCAGAAACACCTCGATCATTCCATGCGCCGCCCATTTTGTAGTTTTACACAGATTTTCCGGTTTGGAGGACGTGACTTCCGGTTGGTGAGACGTGGCTTCGGGGGTCGGATAATCAAGCGGACAGTTAGCTCAGACTCCTGCTCACTTCTGCCTGTGACTCAACCGCACTGGATGGCAGGGATAAACCGGAGCAAACATTTCAGCAATTTCGGCAGGGTAAGGCAGGAAAAATTCATTTTTTTCCCCTATTGTTATCATTATTAGGATTATTATTTGCACATCATTTCTAAAAAGCAACAACTAGCATTTTCCCCACAACGCCGAGGAGATAGTTTGACTACTTTAATACGAAGAGTTTGTGCACTGAAAAAGAGCAGCTACTTCCAAACCGACTAGCCTTAACTTACTAGCCTGGAAGTTTAAAACGCCTCCTTAAACAGAAATGTAGAATTTATAGACCTGCTAATTTTATATCGCCTGCGGAAGTCAAACTGTCCCAAAGCATTCCAAGCATCCAACAAGCCTGAAAAAAAACAAAAACAAAACAAACAGCTGCAGTTTGGCACTAAAACCCACAACACTGTGTGCAGTTTGTCATTTTGTCAAGCTTAAGTTGGATTTATAGTTAGCTTTGCATTCATGAGTTAAATATTGGCTTCAAAATGGACCTGGCTTCAGACTCCTACTACTACTAATAATAAGTTCATCATCTACATTTTACGCTTTAGCTTAACAATAATAACCCTGAGGCTATTTTTTGTACCAAAGGTTATGCCTTGGTTGCACAGCCTAATTAGGTTGTGTGGAATATTATTCATGTGTTGCTGTTTAAAAAACTGAGATAAACTCTGTGATTGTCCATCCATGCTGAGGCCAGAGCTGGAGCAAACAAAACTTCATATTCTTCTGGGATCGAGTGCGCATGCGCGCATTGTAAACAGCCTGCATGCCTTCTTCTAGGTTTATAGATTATGGGATCAATACAATCTCACTATTTGGTTAATAATACATACTGAGATTGAGAATTAAGGGTGTGGGGTCGAGTCACATGACTTGATTTTGATTGCTTCAGACTTGAGGGAATTAGAAATGACTTGGACTTAGTTTAATACTACTGACTTTGGACTTGGCTCGGATTTTGCCTCTTTGACATGTAATGGCTTGACACATGTCATTTCTTATAATTAGTTTTGTTTATACGGAATCGAAATGTAGGTGTTTCTTGCCAGGGCCAACTTCAACAGCTGGAAATTGATTTAATGTGATAGAAAGTGAGGATATTTTGCATGGGGTGTGGAGTCTCGAAGCCATTTTTATGTATGAGAAATGCGATGGGATAATCACACCTACTTAACGTGTTCCTGTTTGTCCCAAGTACATAATTTGGTTTGTTTAAGTGTATCCTGTGATCTTTGATGTTATTAGTTGGAGTAAACAATTTGCTCGATCATCGTTATCATCACCGTTATCAATAATGACTGATGGCATTGCAGGTTAAGTCCCGTTTGATCACTCGATCAATAGCATTGCTTGTGTCGAATCATAATCTGTACGTGTGGGAGAATGAAAAAGAACTGCACTGGTATGGCAGAGTTGAAGGCGCAGATGCTGTATTGCATTTGGCTTTAAATAATACACTGTAAAAGATGGAAAACGTCTTGCTACGTGCAGTACATGCAGAGCACAGATTTCTGATTGGCCTCCAGCATTCCAATATTGTTCGCCAATTAAGGCTGCATAGCGACCAGGATGTTAAGAGTAATTGTATGTGTAGTAGCTATTTTCACACCGTCACATGTATGAGACATGTCCAAGAAACACACGGGCACACACTTGGGCATAAAACTTGGCCAAAATTCTAAGTTTAGATAAGCAAAAAAGAGAAGATTCACTTTTCATGTCCATGATGGGCAGGTTAAAAAGAGAGTTCCTCTGTTTTACTGTCATAATGTACACTAAATATTGTTTTTTATTGAAATATAAAGTCTCACCGTGATAAATGGAAGTGTTATGACTCACCGTAAAAACAAGAACCTTGGCTCAGGACTTAAATTGCCTGTGCAATCGTTTGGGTAATTTTCCAATTGTAGTCTGATAACAGTTAAGCCTTTCAGGCTGGTTTTGTTCCTGACAACAATGCCTAGAATCAGTGATGTCACTATCCATCCATTATCTATAATGCTTATCCATCAGGGTCTTGATGAAGCTGGAGCCAATCCCAACTGACTGGGTGCACCCAGGGCAGGTCCCTAATCCACTGCAGGTCTAACACAGAGACGAATAAGCGTTCAGAATCACACCTCTGGGTAATTTTTAAACAGCCCATTGGACTGTCAGGAAAAACCCAGAGCACTCTTACAAAACCCAAGTAAACAACAGTACAGAAAGGGCCCAGCTGGGCGACAGGCCTGAACCCAGAGCCTTTTAGGAGATGGTGCTAATCACTGCACCATCCCAGCCCAGTATATTACTAGTTTCAACGTTTTTTTTAAAGCATTTATTATTACTTATTTGGTCATTTATGATTCTTTTGTGGCAATGATCCGAGATGCAGAATCAAACATGAGGAACTCAGTTTTTGCTCTAATGCTTAAATGTGTATATGCCCAGCAATTATAAGTCAGCTTAATGGGAGGAATTCATGTTTTAATTCTGAAATGAAAGCATTTCTCTATCAAGCATTCCAACCAATCTAACCCCCCTTTTTTGTCATATCAATTTTTGTGTGTGAAGATTCCTTTCTGCATTGCAGCACCCTGCATGCTGATCAGGAGCACTCTACAGAAGTCTGGCCTCATGAGTGTCGGGCCCGGGAGGCCCGTTTGGGCTCTTGCTGCTCTTCTGGTCGGTGCCGCCTTGCTGGCTGTGACCTCTACGTCCTCTTCCAGTGGGAAGAAAGTGGCTCAGACGGCGCTGGCTCATTCGATGGCGGCTGCTGCCGGCTCAGGTACCTGGTGCACCGAGGAGATGCTGGGCTTCCGCAGCCTTGGCAAGCTGTTGTCCAGTGAGGGTGCAGATATTTGGTTCTGCTCCCTCGTGGGTTCTATTGCTGTGGGGCTCAGTGGAATTTTCCCCCTCTTGGTGATCCCTATTGAGGCAGGAGCAGCACTGAAAACCGAGGGTAAGACACACCTGCATTATTGTTTTCTGTTCTAGTAAGGGTTCTGGCACATCTCCAACTTGGATGTAAAATGATCCTGAGCGTTGTTCGTTCCAGTCCAAGAATGACTCTAGGTTGCAACTGGTGTAAATTTAAGGAGAGAGTGCGACTACGCATGGAAGCATGAAATCATCAGAGAACCTGGTATGAGAAGCAGTCAGTGTTGACAAGAACAGTTATTCCTCATTATGGCTGTGAATGATCTAAATGGTCTGTGTGTTTTTTTCCACTGTGCAGAGTGTACTTTATGCATGTGTCTCGAATGCTGGAACTTTAAAAACCTGGAAACTATTTCACCGTAAAATAACATGTCACTTTATTATGCTAGGGTTCAAAGTGTTACACTGGATTTCTATGTTCGTCTATTCAAGCACACTTCTGGCGCCCAAATAGCTTTGTAGCACGTTTTCTGACCTGAACTAACCCTGTAAGAATTTCAGTAGTTACTGAACTACCAGTTTTTGTCATCATTCATAAAATTATTGTAGTTGCTTAGTGTTCCTTACAGTATGTTATTTGACATGTATGCACAACCCTGAACTAATTTTTAACTTGTGCAGGCAGAAGTCTCGTTGTAGCAGTACATATAATTCTGCGAGCTCAGCATAGTTGAGTATCAATACAGAATCATCCTGCGATGTGGCCAGATGCAGTGATGGATGACAGTCCGCTTAACGAAAGCTGAACTCAGCCGGAAAATATTTTGCGCAGAGCCCCTGAGCATTTCTTTCCACACCTGTCGCAACTTGTCTGAATATCCAATGGTGCCAGGCATTTATACGAAACTGCTAAGAGAATTCATCAAGTGATCGCTCCCGCAGTGCTTTTTAAGATGTGGTTGCTTTTGATTAAAGGTGTATAAATATCCTTTCCCAGTCTGCAGTCTGGTTCCAGGGAGGAACTAGTATGAGTCAAGTGGAATATCTGTGTTTGACCTGTTCAAGCAGAACACAGTGGGCAGGAGTTTGGTTAAAGCCCTTTTAATTATGGTGTATTGGGTGTGCCCTGTGCTGCAAGGGATAAAAGATGGCAAATGCTTTAAGTAATAGATTTAGCTTCCTAATCCTGTTGCACAAAGAAAAGAAAAGCAAATGTGTGGCAAAGCTCATAGAATACTCAGATTTTTTTATTATTTTTTAAGATGTTGGTGAAAAGAATAGTTGTAGGATCAGTATCCTCTCATTTGCATGGCCATGACAAAAGCAGTTAATGTAACACGGGTCTCCTGTGGTATCAGTCAGGTCTTGGGCAGGTATGAAAAATATGAAAAGTGTTCTATTCTCTTGCCAAACTAATACCAGTGCGAGAGATCGTAAGTAGCTGTTCCCTTATTGTCTGCGCTAACACAACCTTCCTGTTGCGTCACATTTTCATAATGCAGTTATTGACCTTTTAAAAGAGCAGCAGAGCTGTACATCATAAGTTTACTTGTCAGCAAAAAGCTCTGCAATGTTCGTACAAGCACATGGCACAATTCCTGAATGTTACTTGGTGAGAGCAGCCTTTGAAAGAATGTATTTGTCATTTCATTAGACATTTGGAAAAGTTCGTATCCCTCATGGTTTAAGAATGGAGGGAAGAGTTATTCTGAAACGTGGATGTATTTAGAAACACATCTCAAAGCACAAGGTTTAAACGTAAATTAAAGGGAAAAAACAGTGTAGAGAATTGTTGGTCACACTTTTGTTGTGCCTTTCGGTCTCCGGACCTGATTTGAAGTGTGTGTGTGTGTGTGTGTGTGTTTTATTTTTATATATGTATATGTGTGTGTGTGTGTGTGTGTGTGTGTGTGTGTGTGTGTATAGATGTATAGATAGATAGATAAAATCTATTTTTACAAGTCATCTGTGAACACTTACAAATTGTAGTTAAGTAATCAGACAGCTGAACAGAAATAATGTCCTGTTGGTTTGGAAGATCTTCAGTGATCCTCTCAGGATCACATTCTTAAGTGCAGAGCAACATATTTGTGGTGATCCTCGCTGTCTTTTGGTGTTGTTAATCAGTTATGACTAACTTTAACAGCTGAAGCTTCTTAATATTGTTGGATAAGAATCTGTGTACATGTTAAGCCAAAGTTTCATGTTAACAGTGACTCTTAATCTGTTTTCAGCTGGTTGCCAGAACCTAAAGAAGCTGCTGAGTTTTGCAATCGGAGGTCTCCTTGGCGATGTCTTCCTCCACCTCCTCCCTGAAGCCTGGGCTCACACATCCAGAAATGGTAAATAAATTCTCATTCTCATTTTTTTCTATTATTTATTACCCTGGTCACTTCAATTCGAGCTCATGCTTTGTGGTCCATTGCATTCATGCATCCTGTAGCCCTTTGCATTCATTTGAAGTCCTGCTTTTTATCCAACCAGACATGGTTTTGAAATTCATCTATTCATCCACCTGTTCTTTCATCTTTCATTCACCTGGAAGTCTTTTGTTGTGCCTTATTATAATAGGTTAATTTGAGAAAGCGGGTGTTATTAACACCATGTAAGAACGATACTCTGGTTTGACTGTTTTGTGTGCCAGGCTTTCCAGACAGTTCAGGAACAGTTTTTTTTATAGATAGATGGATGCACGTTATCAATCCTTCATGGGAAATTTGGGTGGTACAGCAGCAAAGGGCATTGAAGTACCAGTAACATTCAACACATGTTAGCAATGAACACCGTGCAAAGATGCATAAGTAATTAAGTGCAAATACAGAGGCGTGTAATAACATGCAAACGGACCGTGTCAGAATATCAGTAACAGAATAGGTACAAGACCGCAAGGTTTTATATATCTGTTTTATACTGATTTCTTCCTGTTCACTATCTGTGTCAAATTGGTTTTTTGGTTCTCCTCATCTAATTTAATATTTGTTTCTTTGATTCATGTCCCTGGTAAATGTTGGTGCATGCCCTATTGTATAGTTATAGCTCTGTTGAAAGATCATTTATCGTGGTATTGGCATAATGCCATCCTGTAGCCCAGGTCTCACGATCTGGCCAAGTATCTGATCACAGATTTTTTGTTTTTTGTTTGTTGTTTTTTTTGTTGGGTTGGGTAGACCAGAGAGAGAAACACTACCGTACCCAAGGCTTGTGGGTGGTTATGGGACTGTTGTCCTTCCTGCTGCTGGAGAAGATGTTTCCGGATGAAGACGGTGCTTCAGACAGCAACGCCGTCAATCATGCAATCACTGTAAGTCTTCCATTAATACTACACAGTTAAAAATATAATTTCACCGTGCTGATGAATTCTAAAATCCTGTTTGTTAGATGTTGACATTTATGTCAGCATCATCTACACTCAACAGATTTAAAATGCATTATTTAGCAGGTTAAAGGAAAAAGTGTAATTGTTTAATTTAAATAGGTATTTATCGCGTGATGTTAATTTGTGGTAACAGTTTGAGTATTTGAAGCAAGGAAATAAAATGATAAACTGCTGTTATTATAAGGCTGCATAATTTTAGTTTTTCTTAGTTTTAATTGCTTTGATGGGCGGCACGGTGGTGCGGTGGTTAGCACTGTCACCTCACAGCGAGAAGGTCCTGGGTTCGATCGCTGGAGACGACCTGGGCGCCTTTCTGTATGGAGGTTGCATGTTCTCCCCATGTCCGCATGGGTTTCCACCAGGTACTCCGGTTTCCTCCACAGTCCAAGGACATGCACAGAGGGGATTAGGCTAACTGGCTACTCTAAATTGCTCGTAGGTGTGAATGTGAGTGTGAATGGTGGACTGGTGACCTGCCCAGGGTGGACGCTGCCTCTCACCCAAAGCCAAAGATTGGCTCCTGCTTCCCCCCCAAAACCCTGAACAGGATTAGGTGGCAGAAGATGAGTGAGTGAGTGAATTGCCTTGTCTAGACAGCAGAGGGTGCAGTAACATTCAATAGAGATAATGCATGTGACGTCACTGTTGATGGAAGTAGCTCAACTTGAATGCTGCAAAAACACAAACAAAATAAATGGGGATAAAACTTTTGACTGTAGAAATAGGTCCAACAAGAAATCAATCTTTTTTTTGCACACTGCTAAAAGGCAAAGAGAGGAGAAGCAAATGGAGGTAGTTGTTTATGCTGACTACAGCTTTCATAAATGTTTATTAAGAAAAGTTCTATTTGTTATTAACTTTTAATAAAAGAAATAATTTAGTTGATGGCCTGTTTATAATTTCAGCCATAAATTCACCCTTTACAAATGTTTGTAAATAATTATTGTTGGTTATTAAGGAAATGATAAAAAAGTGGGTTTTTTATTATTATTATTTAGCTAAAGGAATTAAGTTGATAAAAATAGGAAAGTAAATGTTGGGGGGTTTTAGGCATGCTTAAATTTTCTTCATTAACTTTTCTTTTCCCAAATATATTTTTGGAAAATTGAATCCTGAACCCAATATTGTGAATTGAACCAAATCATTCATTGTGACTCGTTACATGCCTAATTTGAAGCTTTCTGTAGTAAGAAGCTTATTTAACATGTAAGGAAGGAGTCTCCAGTGTCAGCACGTGGTAAGTTCTCTGCCATGGGAAAGGGGAAAAAGTTTTCGCACTTTCTGCTATCTTGGTTACGGAGCAAACTGCCTTTTTTTTAGTCTTCTTAACATCAAGGAAGGGAGAAAAGAGAGACTGATAAGAAAACAACTGTTCTAGCTGCTGTAACATAAGTGGTAATAGGAGCTAACTTGTCTTACGGACATTCCATAACATTAAATGTAGTTAAATGTAGTGTTAAACTGTAATTACGCTTCTTAAATAATAAATTAAAAAAAACAACAACATGAAATTCATGAATCACTGTTGTGTAAGTGAACTAAAACACTTTGGGGAAATGCTGCTATTGGAAAAGCAACACCTCTTGTCCATGTCAATCTTAATCCAGCCAGTCGATGAGTATTTTGTCTAAGATCTTGTCTTGTTTTTCATCTGTTCATACTTGCACCATTATGTTAGAGTGGCATTGTGCAACATATTTCTGAGCCTCACGGTGGCACCATATCAATAAAGACCATCACTCACTATCTGTTAAACAGCTTTTCCACCATGTGTGTACAGGACTGCATTAGTATGAGCATATGTTAAAGCAACGTGTGGTATATTCACTTCAGTGGGTCTTGTGCTAAAGAGGAATTCCATGGCTTTTTTTTTTTTTTTTTTTTTTAAAGGTTCAGAATAATTCACCCATTGACAAAATTAGCATTTCAGAAGTTTGCATCTGACTTTCCGAAAGGGATCTGCTCACTTTTTGCTCTTATGTAACTGCCTCTACTCTGTCTTGATATTCTATAAAGAGTTGACTGGATTCTTTCAGTAATATTAGCTTGTTTCCTTGCCATGTCTGTCTAACTTTACAAGATGTAATACAAAACCTTCGTCACATCAGGTCCGGAAACCTAACGGGTCAAGCCTAAACAAATATCAAACTGTCTAGTCTAATTCTTTGGCCTTTTTTCCCCTCCAAAGTACACACACACACACACACACATTATATTTACTAGATGGAAACTTTTTTTTTTTAAACCCTTTTTGCAGTTACCATTACAAAGTAGTTGCTGCTCAACTAGGTCTATTTCTATTCAAGTTTCTAAGCCCCATCGGTGATGCCCTTGAATGTCTTCAGCATCGCTGATCTCCAGCACTGTCACTCTTTCTTGACATGTGAAGTCTTTGACTTGTGAATTGCCAGTCATGACCAAACAGACAGTTCAGACAAAATTTGTTTTGCATTGGTTCTGTGATCTTTTCCACTTACTTCCACTGCTGTGATCTTTTCCACTTCACTGGCTGGTTCAGTCCACTGCAGTTATATATTCCAATTGAGAATGGTTTGAGACAGCTTGTATAAAGGAACGCTGCTGTTTGCATTAGCTCTGCTGACTCGCTCTAGTTCTGGACTATAACAACACTTAAGCCTCATACAGTTTGGGGGTTAATCTCAGTCAGAATGAAACTAGTAAAGTAGAGACGCAGTTCTATAGAAACTGTTACCTTGTAAACCAAAACACTTTTGCAGAACTGTTGTGAAACGGTCTCTAGAGCATCAAGAACTTTATTTCAAAACCTCAGTGTTAAATCCTCTGGAAGCCTGTTTTGAATAATTGTTTAGACACATAATCGAAGTCAAGTTGAGTTTGTTCATATATCAAGAGTTTTGACGAGAAATATCCACGTTTTCTATTTAATACTGCTGTGTAAATATCCTGAAGACACAACATACTTTTTGAACAGAAACTGTAGCTTTTCCTTCATTTGATGTCAGATGATATGAAACCTGAGAAAAAAGGCAGGTCAAGTTGGATAATTAATGCCACAAGTGAATTCCTTGAAGCATGTGCTGTATATCTGTTTTATGTACCTTTTCTCAAATCTAGGCAAACTTCCATAGTGCTCAGAGGCTACTGAGAGCCCCTTTTTTGGTGGTTTACTTTCAGGGCATTGCATCAGGCCCAGGTCAATACCTACCCTGTTTATAGCTCTGGCAGAGCAGTGAAGAAAATGGATGCTGAACAACTTGTCATTCTTTTCGTTCAATGTTGTTTGATAACCCTACAGACACAGGGTTAGGCTGGATTATTTATTTCCTGTCAAACATCCAAGATCAAAGTAATTATACTTTCCATGCGCTCTAATATTTCTTCCTTCTGCTTTGCTCATGCATCTTCTCTCCCTCACACGTGCTCGCTATAGTATACCTGATGTACCTTCTTCCCCCCCTGGCTACCTTTTCTTGTTGGATTTCCATAGGTTGTCAGGGCAGTATGAGGATGCGGGACTTTCTCACATGCAGGAAGAAAAGTGATTTCAGAGAATTTCTTCTAGCCCTGATGCTTCTTTCAGAATATGGGCACGCTAATAAGCTTTTATTTGATCATTTCTGTGCTACTTTTGTTTTATATTGCTCTTTATGAACTGAAGGTCTTGTGTTACTATTGTGTGCCTGGGCAAGAACTGTGAGGCAAATTGACAACCAAGGCTGTAAAGCAGGTTATAAATAGAGTCCAACAGGAAGCAGCTGCAGCCAGTCCTGTACCAGCAGACACAGAAGCCGTCTGAAGTCAGTAGAGCAGCTCAGCAACCACAGGCCAGAGAGCGCAAAACCCCACCAGAGAGGAAATATCTAATTTTGCCTTTCCACCGAGTTGAAAAATCCTGTGGCCTCTGAGATTCTCAGACCAAACACGTCAGTGTTTACCGGCAAATCTCAGTTGCTTGGTTCCAGACTGACTACATTCAGGCTCATGTAAATAACCGGTGTCTTTTTTTTTTTTTTTTTTTTTGTGGAGAAAAAAAGAACGGCTGATTGCTTCAACTATCAGAGGAAGCTTCTCCAAATTACTATTAAAAAAATTTGAAAATGCTAAATTAGCAATTTGGATATAACTGAGCAGTTTTTTTTGGTTGTTTTTTTTTTTTGGGTTGGGTTGGAGACAGAATATGCCTCTAGACACTGGCTAATATTCTCTTAGGTTCACCAAAGAACCTTTTGTGATTTTTTTTTTTTTTTTTTTTTTTTTTTTCCTTTTTTCTTTTCTTTTCTTTTCTTTTTTTTTTTCTCCATTGCTCCTTTCTAAATTTCTGTCGTGTATGATCTCACATGCAGAGGGAAGCAGATGTCGTTTTGGCTTACGAAGGCTTAAAATGTCTGTGTGGGTGTGTGTGGGGGGATCTTCTTTTGGTTCACACGGTTAGAAATTTCCTCACTTCTGTCATGGCAGTTTCTCATTTCTCCTTTCCAGTTGTGAGAAAGTTTGTGAAGTCTTTGGAATGATCTGGATTTATGCTGTGATTTTTATCTAAGGGTTATGTAACATCTTCAGGGTTCTGTAGTTTCATTCCTGGGGGACAAAGTACTTTTTTTTGCGCGATTTAGTTGCTCAGACGTACCCAAGTTGGCCAAACTGCCAAGTAAATTTCCAAATTCAGTCAGTGTGTTGGAGGAAAGAGATTTATTTTTTCAGTCCAAATTGAGATCTTTCCGTTATTTTGATTTTGGATTGCATTGCATTTAGCCAATCATTCATTCATACCGAGTTTTTCTCCTCCTTTTCAGTCATCCTCAGCAGATGACCAGTGTGACCATTTTACATCGTCGGAAATAAACGGCATCTGCTCCAATAACAATTCCAACTCCAAGCCAGCGACTGACATCAGCTCACCCCCTGGAAGGGAAAAGATAAAGGTTAGTTGGATGTTGTGGTTATTGGAGAGATAGAATGCCAAATCATTACTCTTGGGGCTTTCTGGAGGGGATTTCACATGAATTTTGTGAACAAGAAAAAGCATTATTCATTTTATTAGAGGCAAAAATGCATAAACTTCACATGAACTCCACATCCCTCCTGAACAGTTTTTAACTGAAACTTGAAGAGCATTGTTAAAAAGAAAAAAGCTTCGTTCTCATTGTTGTTCGCTACGTATTTAACTTTTGCTCATCCATTTTTAAATCCATGAGTTTTTACTTTTGTTGTAATAGCTTTGCCAGCTAATTTGATTGATTTGTGTTTTATTTATTTAATTAATTAACTTATTTTGTCCAGACGAGCGGCTATCTGAACCTTCTGGCCAACTGCATCGACAACTTCACCCACGGCCTGGCAGTAGCAGGGAGCTTCCTAGTCAGCAGGAAGGTAGGAGAGCTGAGAGATTAGTGTCTCACTGACGCTCGATTGGACTCGTTAATACCTCCTGTGAGCCGCTTGAACACATTAGGTCCACTGTAATTAACCAGCAATGTTCTGGTTTTTCTTAAAATTCCATTTTTGCTATATTATTAAGCCATTAAAATGTCATCAAGGTTGACTTGCATGGTCCAACACTTATTAAATGCTTGATAATAGTGATCAGAAACAGGAACATGCCCTTTTGGCTATCCAAAACTAATCATTTGGTACATTTAGTTATTTAAAGGGCAGTCATATTGGGTTTAGTCTATGACCCATCACATCCTGAAAGGGCCACTAGCATGTTTCCCAGTTTAACTTGGCCACTTCAACATGTCCTATGTCTGTCCTGGCACACTATCTGTTTGGAAGTGCAAAGGCCAGATCCCACCTCTTTCAAAGAACATGAAGCCCTGCTGATTAAGCTGCATTCTTTTGAGCACTCTTCCACATGTCTAGTGCCTTAGACTGGTGAGAGCGCTGTTCTCCCTTGCTCATATAGAGATGTATCCTGCATTGGTTAGTCCCCCTCATTGTAGACATGAACATTAGAAAGTAGGAGATTACCGTAAAAGGGTACTGTGCTCTTCGTGACGGTTGTGTTGTATTAATAGGATAGCTGCATGTCGGAAAGCTCCAGGTGGAGAACCATAAGGCTCACAGCTTGTCTGCTGTGGGAGTTTGAGAGTTTATTTCCTCTCAGATACCCACACATAGTCTTATTTTGTGTACTAGGCAGAAGTGCTCTGAATGAAATTTTCTATGTCTATATTTCAGTTCTTGCTAAATGTAATTTAGGGTTTTAGTTGATGATACAGTCATTTCCAGAATTATTTTTAATTGTTTAAGCTCTAGAATGAGTTATTACATCCCCCCAATTCACTTGTTCATCCCATTGTTTATATTATTATTATTATTATTATTATTAATAGTAGCAGTAGTAATGCCAAAATGGGAACGCTAATATTTTTTTAACCAGACTTTCAGAATTTTTTATTTTTTAATTTCATTTTTTTTAAAAATGGGAATATTGTTGAAAAGTTCTGTGAAAAAACAAAACAGAAAAAAAAACTCTATTTCCCCCCTAAGTATAAATTTAAAATCTAACAAATTTTATCGCATTTTCGTGAAGGACACCAACAATTCTGGAAAGGAATGTGTCAACACCTTTTTTTATTTTTATTTTTATTTTATTTTTTTTTTTTTTTATAGCTAAAGACTAATCAGTGGACAGAGATTTCTCAATTCGTGTCTCATTTCATGTACTTTAAAGTGCATCAGAGCTGATGGTTTTTTTTTTGTTTTTGTTTTGTTTTTCCCCCCCCCCCCTTTCTTCTCTGACAGGTTGGCTTTCTGACTACCTTTGCAATCTTGCTGCATGAGATCCCTCATGAGGTGAGTCTCTCTCTTTCTATCTCTCTTTTGTGAGAGTAAGTGCACTTGAGGTTCAGGGCCCAGTGCTCAGAGTCCTAGCAGCACCACCCCACCATCTTCTGTTGCAGTTCACTTCATTAAAACAAATCAATATTAAGAGTCATTGTCTGAAAATTTTCTCTGTCTCGTCAGCGCATGAGGACTAGCTTTTAAGGCAAGGACTCTGTTGTGATTCGTGTCAGACTGCTATGTATAGGTAGTGTAGATTTTAATACTTTAAACTGTTTTTTGTGTGCGTGTGTGTGTAAAGGTGGGAGATTTTGCTATTCTTCTGCGTGCTGGATTTGATCGCTGGAGTGCGGCACGCATGCAGTTATCCACGGCGCTTGGTGGAGTTCTGGGGGCGTGTTTTGCCCTTTCTGCTCAATCGCAACAAGGCGCAGGTGAGATCCCACATGATGCATGTCGCACAAAAGTTAATGGCCTCCAGATCATTTATTATATAATTTCAGGAAGGTATGATGATGTATGGTTTTCTCATGAGCTAAGATATTCTTCATTCACTGCTAAAGGAATTCTTTAACCAACTTGGTTGTTGATTCTGTCTGTCAAAATGTATACCAATTACTAACTTAAACCACTATGAATCTGAACAGGGTAAAGCAGTTCCTGTTGATGAATGCATGAAAGTAGCCAATGCATCATGCAACGCCGTACAAGTACCATATAGGCCAAGTTCTTGTAGTAATGAAATCTGGCCTTTCTGCCATGAGCTTAATATCTGATTTTATTCTTGTCTACCATGAGATCCCGGTCTCAACACAGGTCGAGGGCTTTAGGTCAATCCAGACAACATGCCACCATGTGTCAGCCTCTGCCTACAGTGTGACACTGTATTGGTCTTGTGCTTATTATTTCTTGCTGTTCTCTCCTGAAGAAAATGCCACAGCCTGGATCCTGCCCTTCAGCTCTGGAGGCTTTCTCTACATTGCGTTGGTCAGTGTGGTTCCTGATCTTCTGGAGGAGACAAACTTCAGGTATTAGACCCATTAGGGCCACTTCAATAAAGATTTTCATTCTGCAAAAAAAAAAAAGCATGCCTTAAAAATCTTACATTATCTTCAGTTCTATTTTCCAAAATGTGTTTTTTAATATTATTTTATGTGCAACACAGTGTGTGTTTGTCAGGTTAATGTTAAAAGCTGTTTGAAAACAAGTCTTGATGGAAATAATATAGGGCCAGAGATATCCTTTATAACACACACCTTTTGCTCTGATCTTCTCAGACATGCTTTACTACAGATCCTGTTGATCTTTTGTGGTGTCGGAGTCATGGCACTGCTTTCTGCTATAGTGGAGTAGCCAGAGGACAACGCCACTCTCACTTAAAGACTTTCTAAATAAAAAAAACTGGTGCCTACCAGTTTGCAGAACTAATGGACAAATCACTCCACTATTTAAGCTTTAAAAAAGGTTTGAGACTGACCCAAAGTAATGATCAGTACCAGGTTTGTGTGTGCGGTTATATGTGTAATTCTTTTGTCTTGGACCTATACATGGACACTTTGAATCAGAAATGTAGCTG
>JAQLOM010000023.1:6030334-6040379 GCA_030068315.1 Chrysichthys thysi
ACACACACACACACACACACACACACACACACACACACACACACACACACACACACACACACAGAGGGAGAGAAAGAAAGATAAAGAGCGAAATATAAACCCCACATACATACACCCACCCATCCATGCACACACACATGTTCGGGAGATTTTTTTTTGTTGTTGCAAATTTACACCTGTGAGACGCCAACCTCCAACACCTTCTAGCATAGTGCAAGCACTGCCATGGCAACGGCGCTTTAACACAAAGCACATACCGAGATGAGAAATGAAAGGTGGGGAAAAAGAGAGAAAGAGAGAAGATACCTCTTGGTCCCCAGAGACATTCAGACCCCACCCTCCCCTCACACACACACACACACCCCACCCCACACACCCCTCTTCTCTCCTCTCTCACTATCGGACATAACCCCTTCATTAGAGAGCTGTTCCACTGCTGGTATTACAAGCAGATTTATTTCAGGGTTCCCCTCCCACTTCAAATCCCAATGGTCTGCTCTGCATCCTAATTGACAGATACACACACAGACAGACACACACACACGCACACGCACACGCATGCCAGGTCTGGTGATTCTAATACATGTGCTGTGTGTATCAGCTGCTCTGAAACTGATTAACATGTCAGGGTTGTCAGTCTGCTCAAATTTGACATGAATTTAAAAAAGGGGGCTCCCTGGGTTTTGATGCCTCTTATTTCAGCCAAACCTTCTACATGTAAATAATTTTTTCTAGTACATTTCAAAACCTGAGAATGTCTTTTTTCCCCCCTGCAAACTGTGCTTTGCTTCTCTCTTATTCCGACCTTCACTTCAATAATTCAGCGCTTCATTGAATAATTGAATGGCGTCTATAGATTTTCCTCTCTTCCAGCGTTCTGCCCAGGAGTCCTGGGGAACAGGCTGTGCTGGCAACAGCGGCTGTGAATCCATTCAGATCAGCGTTTTGAGTCTTTGTGTACTCAGATCTTGAACGATGAGTGCTCTGATTCAGGGCCAACACACTTCCCATCCTCCACTTCCTTTCCACATCCACTCTCCAGTGTGGAAACTGATTCCCGGTTATTTTCCTCCTTCTTCTCTTCAGCTGCAGTTCAGGTCACAGCCACTAGATGCCAGACTGCTGTCGCTCGCTTCATATACGCCGCCATTCGTCAAGTTGAGAAGAATATCTCCCCGAGGATCACATGTAGCCTAGTAGAGATGTTCTAAATCAGGAGACAGGCTGCACCATCTCTGTGCCTATTTTTGTCTAATCACTTGCAGAGTGAGGGGTGTGAATGCAGACACCGTCCAGAACTAGAGAAGAAACTGAGCAGGTAATGATAGCTAGTGGAAAAGGCAGTAATTCAAGTGTAATGATGGTTTATGCATAATAATAATAATAATAATAATAATAATAATAATAAAAAGAAGAAGAAGAAGCATTATGAAACTAGCTTTCATCATCATAAAGCTAATTTCTTTTTCTCTCTTCTGATCTTCACCCAGGGTTGTTTTTTTTCTGTAATCCTTAATTTAAGTGACATTGTGATGAACAGAGATGCAGCCAGATGCTAAGATAACACGTAAAGAAAATATTCCCAGTATAGAAATTTCTTATCCATGTTTATAGTGCATTTACTAGATTTAGAAACAAATGTGTATATTATTAAAATATTAAAACTCCGATCATGTGGCATGTATCTGTGAACAGCGATCTTGCTGATGATCTGATTCACACGAATGAGGTAGATATCACTCCTATAATTCTGCTGTCACGGCTCCATTAACGTCATGTTTCCTTAATGTCGATTAACTGCTTTACGCACTGCTTTCTGAGCATCTCCTTAAAAGCATATCCATTCAAATGAGCTAATGGATTTGCATCTTTTCATTCACGAAATTATAAAAGCAAATCAAATCCAACTCCCACACTCTCCTATTCAAAGAGGGATAGGATAAGAGATGGCATTAAAAGCTATCTGATGGAGCCTCGTGCACGAGAGCAAACGGAGACCTCTTTCTCTGTCTCTTACTCTCATCTCTTCTCTGGATCTCCCGCTAATTGGCTCCGTGACATAAAGAGACTGCTTTTCCACCATAGCAGAGCGTGCAGGAGCCCTAGGGGACTCGTCTGACTGAGAAATCACAGAAGAGGAAGGAAGAAAGGGGCGGGGCCAGCTAGAAGCCAACAGCATTTAACAAGCTTCCCTGAGTAATCACACTGCTAATGAGTTTAGCACTAAAATCAATAAATTGTCTTCTTTTTTACAGCATGGCACTAAACTATAAAGCTATAAACACACTCCTAATTCACCAGGAAGGTGGTGTGGAAATGCAAAGATAATGCAAAGATAATCTAAAACTACATCGCAATATAATACTTACAAATACAAAAAACAGTACATGTAGTCCTCAAATTACGATGGAGATGCGTTCCGCAACACCCATCGTAGGTCGAAAATATCGTAAGTCAAACCACTGAGTTGAACCATTTAACCTATCTTAGATATCTTAGCCTAGCCTACCAAGGAGTCTTTTCCTGTAGAAGACATGCTTTTGAATTAAAATTGGCTCTTGAAGCACACGGAAAAACCCACAGTAATGCACTGGACAGTACACCGATACACAAGGTAACTGAGTTGCAAGCCGAGTGGGGCATCGTGCGGGCCGAGTGATCTGGGTGTCATCTGCATACTTCCGGGTGTCGTCCGTATACTTCAGGGTGTCATCCAAAAGTCCGCATTTGTCATACGCTGTTACGCTGGCCTGTCAGTGGTGCCTGCCCGCGAATTTTAAATATTTTCTAAATATTTTACAATTTTTAGCGTATCGCAATTATCGTAACTTCGAAAAATCGTAAGTCAGGCCATCGTAACTCGGCAAGCACCTGGATTAAATTCAAGGTAGTTGGCTAGTCATACTTTGTACATCTTAGTTACTACAAAATACAAACAAAGGATAAGACTAAAATTAATGGCACCCTACAGGAAAATAGGCAGAAAAGACTAAAATGAATGAAGATTAAAATGTTTCATTCAAACAAGAAACAAGTTGGAGAAAATGTGTGTACTTATTATTATTATTATTATTTTTATTATTATTATTATTATTATTATTGTTTTTTTAAATAGTTTAATAATAATTCTTCACTATATGATTATAGGTTAAATTAGAAATTGTATTTTCACACACATATGTTGCAAAATTATTACCCCTAAAGATTTTTTACAGTCAACCCTGAATATATGCTACACAATTTATTATCTATATGTAATTTGTTATATATAACTTGTCTTCCAAGGATGACTATTTCATTATTTTTTTTATTTTAAATTGTGTTCCCTATGCCAAATATGAGGATGCAAACATTTAAAATAGCAACCACTGATTTGGGAAAATACCAATACAAAAAAGCCACATTTGTTACCTGTCCAAGAAAGGTTATGAACCTAAAAATTAGATAAACTACTTAAAGATGCACAAAGTAACTACATCCGTGAACATATTTTTACACACTCAGCTTTGCTCCTTTTCATGAAGGGTGCCAATAATTCTGGAGTTGACTGTACATCCTGGTAGGATTGTCAATACTTGTGAAGATAAAACAATGCTAACATCGAAACAACACAGAGAGCAGACGGAATGTGGCACAAGAATGACTTCTATCCAAAGAGGCCAAAATTAGTGTTTGCTTCTTGGAGCTTTAAATGATCTCAGACTGTCAGTCATCACTGGTTGCTGAGCAGCAGCTCAAACTGAAGTAGGCATGCCACAGTCATCTCTCCGTTCTTTCTTTCAGCATCTAAAAAGCTAAAGGCACTGGTGTCCCTAATTATCATATATTTTGACATGTCACATGCTGTGAGACATCAGCATCTGTGTATGTGTAGATGGGAGATGGTTATGAAATAGAATAGCTGATCATGAAACCGTGTGTGCAGTCAGTACACAAGGAGGTTCACAACAGAGCACACTACTGACGTTAAGCTGTCTGTGGAAATAGGCTGTTTAATGTATTGATTACTGGGACAGCACATAGAGATAGTGTGAGGTAAATAAGAGGCGTCTGATAAGTGTAATTGAGCATGTAATGGTTTGAGCAGGTCCCCTATTAGCCGAAGTGACAATGCTTTGAAGTGCTCTTTAATGCTTATTTTGTGAGTGGCTTTAGTGAGTGTGGAAACAGCCGTCTGATACAATATTAATAGTCCCAAGGGTTGTTTTTTGCCATGTTTTTTTTCTCTTGGCTATATCCAAATCCTTATGCAAATGTGTGCAATATTTACCTGCTATGGAAACGCTTGTTAAAGGACTCATCGTCCGATTTTAATCTATTGGCCAGTCAGAATCTTTTTTTTTCCTCTCGACCATTCAAAATGTGTGAACCTTTTCTTTATGTTGCCAAGCAACCCAAGCTCCCACGAGTGTTTCTCTCTGAATGAATTCCACACATTTCCCCCTAACCCAGTTCCTAACAAACAAAACCTAAGCCGGACGGGCAAGAAAGAACCATATCAACAAGAAAAGCACTGTTTGAGATGTTGCTAATGCTTTAAATCAATTTCACTAACATTAATTACAGCCCTAGTTATCATTAACAGCTAAGCTATGAATTTTGAAAGAATAAACCATAAATAATTTTATTACTTATGACTAGAGTAAAAGTGCTTGTATTTTTTAAAATAATTACAACCAATAAGCATTAACCAATAAGTAAAACGTCAGTAAACATATACTAATATGTATTATGCTTATTTGTGTGAATTTATTTTTAATCACTGTAAAGAAATAAACATTGGGTAATGCCAGTGTAATCAATTAATACATATACCTTATTGTACTTTGGTTTTTGTTAACATTCCTTATAGTTTTATTAAATGCTAAAGTTCAAGGTTTGCTTAACCTTAATGACACGTTCACTCTTTTAAAGACTCATTATGCCATCCTTCGGTGAGTAAATATAGTAATACTGATCAGAAACACAATATCATCGTTTTTTTCTTTTCTTTTTTTTACTAAATGCATTTGAACAAAAAAGTTTCAGAGACTCAAAGCAGACATGTTGTTTGATCTGCATCTAAGAAACTGCTATCAACTGATAGATTGATTGATTTTATCTAATGGTGCTTATGCAGAGAGGAGGAAAGCTCTGGGACACACTTACCCTCACGTACAGCACTTTATCACCCATTCGGTAGCGTCCTTTGGGTTGTTTCTCAATGCAGAACCTGACTGCACATCTGCATGGTGGATCTTCTGATATCTGCTTGACCTAGGACCAAAGATGACCTTTTGTAATATACATTCAAATAAACAATACTCTGCTTTTTAATCATTTCAACTCACTATATCATCCAGTAGGTTGTCTTTGCTCTTTTTTCCACTGGATTTACTCAAGCGGTGTGAGGTGGGGGTGGATGTGGGGGTTTGAACAGGGGACCGGGGATTGGGTGAGACGGGTTCGGGTTCAGGTTCAGGCTCAGGATTGGTTTCGGGTTCAGGCTCAGGCTCAGGCTCAGGCTCTGGTTCAGGTGCGGGTTTGGTTTCGGGTCCAGATTCAGGTTCAGGCTGAGGGACTGGGGCAGAGGTGAAGTCTGGAGGAGGGGATGACGGTGGAGAGGCAGGTGGTGTGGATGGACAGATGGAGGCAGGAAAAGGACAAGGAGGCAAAGAAGGAGGTGATGATGGAGCAGGAGGGAAGAAAAGAGGACTGGAGGGAGAGGCTAATGGTGAAGCAAAGAACACAGTTGGGGATAAGGAACCAAATTCTTCTTTCTCAATCTCTTTCTCCAGTTTGACCAGACCAGGTGGATCGATACCATACCTGTGAGAAATGATTCATTCAGTGAGTGACACATAAGTGCATCACACGCTAATTTTACACACTGAATTTAAAGACGATTCAAAGACCATAGAGGTAAGTTGTAGTGTCTGGTGTTCTTCAAACTAAACAGGTTTTTAATGAATCTTAGCCAGCTACCAGAGCTAATCAAAGGTTTGTACATATAAAAGTGTTATTGCAGTTCAAATTATGCTGCGCCACTTATATCTTAACAAAGACTTAATAAATAAGGGAATAAAGCCTTAATCTCTGATTAAAACCCTGGCCTAGGGATTAATTCTGACTTTCTGCCAAGATGGATTCAACTGTCTAAAACAGCAAACAAAATTATTCCTATTAAGATCCGGTGCTTATTTCTTCCCTTTGAAGTACAATTAGGAATAAAAAAAAAAAACATGTTCTGTCAGAAACCCTTTTAGTCAGTTTAATGTAATACACTTAAAGGCAAGGATTAAAAGATTTAATCAAAGGTTAAAGCTTACATTTTTTGAGTGTGAACTAGTCTTAAAGCAAGACCCTTACACAGAAAGAGCTGATTATAAGAAGGAGAATCATAAAGTAAAGGCAAAATCCATTCATCCATTATCAGAGATGAATCTACGGCCGCACAGCGCCTCCTTCAGTGGCCCGAAGCTGTGATAATCACTCGGCATTAGATCCGGGCTATAAGGAGGATGTGGAAGACGTTCGAACCCGAGATGTTGCACTGTCTCTACAGACACTGCTGCTGTATGAGGATGTGCATTTTCATGGTGCAGCAAGACTGCTTTGGACCGCACTCCTCTTCTTTTGCAGCAGATTGCAGGTTTAAGTTCATTTTGAAGCCATGCACAGTAATTTGCACTGTTCACTGGAAATGCACCAAAATAGGCCCCTTCATGTCCTAAAAGAACATCCTTCGCTGGAAAAGACTGATGTCTCCATTCTATGCTTGGGCTTTTGCTCTCTGGGTTATCACATTATTTAAAAATTGCCTTTACTTTTAATTCTCCCTGGTATATAAACATACAACTAAAATACACTCTTTTGGCTTTTGACTTGTCTGTCTAGGATAAAAGGTTTATTCAGGGGTATTCAGAAAGCTTTATATTTATAAATGTATTCAAATGATCTATTGAAAGAACCCCTGGTGGACCCCTCTCCAACAGTGTAGGCCAGCAGTTGCATGTACTGTATGTAATCTGAGCTATAATTGACTGATTTGATGGAATGTAGAAACACAATGCTGCTCATGCTTACATACTTTTAAAACCTTAAAGAGTGCATATCAGATATCCCTTGAAAAATCATTATTTCCTAATCAGGTTTTTCATTGCAAAATGTAAACAAGAATAGAAGCCCTCTGCCAAGGACAACATTCAACTCATCTATGAGATGCAAAGCTGTAACCTCAACCACTTTATATGTCTGGATATATTTCTAAAGGAGTTATTGTATTTCTACATTGGCTATGTTTTGTTACAATTTAATTTTACTGGAATTTTTAGATGAATGGCATTACTGAGCGCAGTCTTCTGCCAAGGCCAAAAGGCATATATTGCAAAGATTTGCAAAAACGAAAAAAAAAAAACCCTCAGGAATCCGCGCTGTGACTCGAACCCGCTCCAAAATCTAATGGTTTTTTTTCCATTGGCCTATGCTACACACTGCCACCAAGTTATGAAAAACGGTTTAGCAGCAATCCTGCTTACAGTCTGACAAACAGACAAGTTGCATCACAAACATAACCTTCTTGGTGAAGGTAAAAAGTCAAAACATCTATATAAAAGACAGTAAGCTCTTACTTTGAGGAAATTCTCCCAAGCTGCATGAGGCACAGGCACACATCCCGTGGATGCCTTCGAAGGACTAAAGAAACACAAACACTGCATATCAATGACTAACAATTTGACCTGGAGGATCAATGGGTTTATAAAAACAATAGGATCCAGTTGTCAAGATGGCGAAATCTACTGAAACTATGGGAAGAGATGTGCTCCCCTTCTGACATTTAGAGTAAATAATCAATAATCAGTAAGCTGAAAGAATATCTAAAAATATATATTGACAATGCCTGAAATGAAATATATACAGCACTAAAAAAATATTTTTTTTATCCCTTTATAGTTACATTTAGTGCAGCACATGTATCAAAGCTAGTTCCTATTAACACTTGTATTATAACAGCTATAAACTGATCACTCTCTCCTTTTTTCTCACTCTTGGAGCTAAGACGACATAAAAACAATTTAGCTTGTCATGTTGCCAAGAAATTACAGTACTGTATAACTTTGTATTCTGATACATAATCTGTCCTGAATACTTTCCTGTGCAGGAAAACGTGAAGTGACACCTTTACCTCTATAGCACTTATACGTTTTTGCTATATAAACATAATTGCTATCTAATTCCTATATCTGCTATATAAACCATATCAATATATCAACAATTGCACACTTTTAATCTGTTTATGTGAAAGTCTTTTAAGTCTCTGTGCAAGTTGTTATTATAGAATTAATATCTGAAGTATTGCTACTGTTCAAGAGAATTAATTTTTATCTTAATTAATCAAGTCTTCTGCCCTTGAAAAGATTCGACAATTCAGCAACGCTGTTGTACAAATATATAAAAACTTTCTCAAAATGGAGGATTCGGATCTGACTGGTTTTATTTTATTTATTTTTATTTTTTTATTTATTTTTTTACCTCAACCTTTTTTGCTTTATAGATAAAGATCTCAGAGAGTGTCTTTGAGGTGTACAATCAATCTCAGGATAAAAAGGCCAGAATAAAACAAGAAGATAACGAGTATCAGACACTGACAACCAACAGGGTGAAGAGATGACAATCCCAACCACACGATTGCAAAATTAAGAAGAAAAGCAGAGACTCTCTTTTAAGCCTTGCCAAGTTTCAAATACCTGAGCATATATCATATCTCTTAAAAAAAAATGTACAAGCTTGGAACTGACTAAAGCTCAGTTTCTCAACAATTTGTGCTGATAAAATAAACTGTAAATATTCTTATCCGACTCACTTTTGAGGCATCGCAGCCCACATGCAAAACAACCATGGTATTATCTATTTACATGGCATGGTTCTATGTATTTGAGAGAAGGATGACTCACCTAAAGAGGTTAACTCTTTTCTTTTTTGTAAAGAAAATGTATTGAAACAGGGCTTAAACGAATTATTTGGAATCAAAACAAATTTTTAAAAAAGTTTCATTGTTAACATCTTGTAAGGTTTTTTTCTCCTTTTGGGGGGTGGGGGGACGACGACAATAGAGGCGGGAAAAGTTCCAAGATTACTCTGTATGTCTTTTCCAAACAAGGTCTTGTTCTATTCACCATTTATAAATAGATGCATGTTTTGAAGGACTGGAACACTGACTCTTTCTCTCGTTCTTATTCTCTTCAAACATGTAATCCTTTCCTTCCTCTTATCCTGTGCTTTCATTCCCTTTTCTTCTCAACCCAACAATACTCTCCTCTTTTTTTTGTTTTCTTTTTTTTTCCACTATATTTTCCATCAAACATGTCCAATGACAGCACGGCCTGAAAGGGTCACGAGAAGCCTCGCTGACACTGAACTGCCATTCAGCTCTATTCCCAGTGGTGCACATATGAGGACAGTGAGACAGAAAGATAAATGGAGAGAGAGAGACAGTGAGAGAGAGGGCCAAGAAACAGAGAGGGCGAGACGGTGGGGGGGTCTGTCTCCATGCCAATGCCTCGGGTTTAACAACCTCATCCAAGCCAAGCCGTTAAACACAATATATTATTTATGTGATTCTTAATTAAGAAAATGGATACAACACTACATGATAGAGAAAAGGAAGAAGAACAGTGCGAGAGAAATACAGTAGTAGTGTGAGTTCATGATGGTAAGTGTGAAGAATAGGTTGAACCAGACACACGTCAGGAAAATATGTCTCGTCCGTTTGGCACAAACTCAGACCATTTGTATTGGGAGATGAAAACAGCACAATGAGGTTCTTATACAACATTCACTGGCATCAATGTGATGCTCACGGTTTTGTTTTTTTTGTCACTACAACTCTTTGGTTTCATTGACATATCTGGTTTAGCTTGCTTATAAATATATATAAATGTCAAAAAAAAAAAAATGTAAATGTGCAAGTGATAGTCACACGTGAAACGCACCACAGCATAGCGTGACACAGTGAAATTCTTTCTCTGCATTTGACCCATTCACCAAGTGAAGCAGGGGGCAGCCG
>JAQLOM010000023.1:6040479-6055143 GCA_030068315.1 Chrysichthys thysi
ACCTTGTCAGTCCTGAGCCTTGAACCCACAACCTTCCGACTGAAGGGCCAATGCCCTGACCACTAGGCTACCACTGCGTAGAAACGTACTGCCTTTTAATGCCAAATACACCGCTTCATCCATGCAAACACACATTCACCCACTCATTCACATCTACTGTAGAGACAATTTAGCACAAGAACATGCACACAAACTAGACACAGACAGTACCCCAAACTCAGGATTGGCTCACTGTTTCACCATGCCACTTTTCCGTTTTTAATATTTTAAAACAATTCATTGATTTTTAATTTTGACTGGTGTGGAACATTTTGCTTTTGTTTTTTCTCTTTTTGCTGGTGCCTTGAAACTCCAAATTAACACCACAGATGAAACACACAGCCACAAGGATGTTACATTTTTTCTCTTAAAAAATACTCCTTGATTTGACAGAAACCAATCTTAGCTACGTATTTAAAAAAAAAAAAGTAAAACTAAGCTAATGATGAAAGTAATCAGAGTACCGCGAATGTATATATACAGGAAATTTTCAAACATCTGAAAAATACGTACCCAGGTCCTCCGATTCAAAAAGATGGGATGAGCCCAAGCCAATTTTCCGGCACCAACACAGGAAATTGGCCGTGTTGTCTCGGGCGAAAAACGAACCAGGAGCTGCGTCAGCTCTCCAGTGAATCACCCGCCGGATGAAGGGCTGTAAAACACAGCAAACAAGCGTAATAATAATGTTCCACTGATGACTAATACATTTACAATCATCTGAACAGGTAAAATGTTATATAAATACGAAAAGAGTCTCACTGAAAACCTCTCTGAATGCTATACATTTTAAAATAAGTGCATTTAAGCAGATGTTCTTCTAAATGTTTCGGCTTCGTTATCTGATTTTTTGTCTTAGCGCTGAGCAGATGATGAAAAGAAATGCAGACAGAAGCAGCAGTAGAAAAGAGGGAACAGAGCAAACAGCACACAGATGGCTCGTAAGATGGTGGATAAAACCAGCCAGGGCTTTTTTTCCCCGCTCATTTCTTTAGTGTGCTGAGTCCCAGTCATATACTGTATCCAATAAATAGCTAAATAATTCAAGAAGTAACTGCCATCTGCATGGTAAAGGTGTGGCTATTTCCAAAAATTGGTTATATTACCAGCATCTGAGATGAGCTTTAGATATACAGTATATAATGTAAAATATATCTTAGTATTACAGTTTTGTTGCTATAGTAACCCACATACACAAAAAAAATCTTCTCCATAGATGTCAAAAACCCCAGAGTTTAACAGACATCATCAGCATTAATCTGAGTCCTGCTAGAGACAAATGAGTAGTTACTCTGTTGTTGACTGAGCTGCATGTGAGGGTAAGATGGTGAGATGTTTTGGTATGAGTATGTTTGAGGGGGAGATGTTTTGGTACGAGCACCTTGCCATTGCTAGCCAGTATCATCCGCTCCTGTAACTCTTCAGCCAGCTGGCAGAGCACAACTCCAGTCTCCAGCATGTCCATGAAGTTCTCTGCTGTTATATTAATTCCTGAATAATTGAACAGACATGGAGATTCAGAAACTGTTAAATCATGATGCCTTTTAATCAGTATTATATTGTAAAAGCTTGGAATAATTTGCATTAGGTTT
Source organism: Chrysichthys thysi (assembly GCA_030068315.1). Classification (NCBI taxonomy): domain Eukaryota; kingdom Metazoa; phylum Chordata; class Actinopteri; order Siluriformes; family Claroteidae; genus Chrysichthys; species Chrysichthys thysi. Next base: position 6,042,111 of record JAQLOM010000023.1, read on the forward strand.
ATTCGGAAAACTATAACCAGCAGTTTGGAAGAATTAACAACACTAAGTCATTCCCAAGAGCTTACTTTATTATTAACAGCAAAATGACTAACGACTTTGTCATCCTGGGAAAAAAATATGACACTTGTATTTTTCTCTTTGAGATTTTAAATATAAAGTTTCACAAGATCCCCTTTTGTTTTCCATCATCTTAGGGAAAAGCAGGGAAGAGGTTTCAACACACAATGAAACAAATATTCACTGGCATGAATAAATCAAGATTCAGTACTAGTCAAAAACTTGGACACATGCTGTAATTCAGTGTTTTTTTATTATTATTTTTATTTTATTACTTAATAGACACTTCATGTCTTAGCCCTCCTGCTGTGTTGCAGGTTAAACTGACCCGTCTAAAAAATAAAAAAAATAATAATAAAAAAAAATAAAAAATAGTTAAATGTATTTTTATGGTATGAAAGTTCTCCTGCTTGGCTTAATAAATGTAATCAACATATAAAATGAAAATGGTTCGTATAACATATTTAACCCCCCCCCCCCCACACACACACACACAAATACAATTATTAATGGTTATTAATAGTTAATAATGGAGTTAACAAGGAAATATAAACAATGTTCATTGGGATTTTTTAGTTTCTTGCCCTTTTGGATAATTAAACATGCCCAGGGTCAAACTGACCCAGGAACATCATTGCTGTTCCTGAGAAATGAACATAACAGGAGGGTTAAATTAATGATGGACTGTCACTTCTCTTTACTTAGTTGAGTGATTCTTGACATAATAATAATTACTCCGGTAGTGAAATAGGGCTATTTACTGCATACCAACACAAGAAAACCAATTATCTCAAAGGCATTAAGAAGGCAAGAAATTCCACTTATTACAACCTTATCCACACCTTATTACCTTAAATGAGGCAAAAAAAAAAAAAGCACAAAGATTGCAAAAACCCAGTATTGTTATTTGTTCTGCTCCTAGTGACCATAACTGCTGATAACTAACAGGAGATTATTGCCTAAAAGCTGTTAACCTCTGCCAGGAGGTTAAGTCCTATTCTTTCATGGACTGATCTACAATCAAACCACAAATGTTAGGATGCAAGATAAAAAGGTTGTCTTGTTTTGTTTTGGTCTTCTCTCATTATCCATATTCTGGTCCTATATAGAAGGTTTACATGTGCACAAACTTAAGAATATTAAGGTGCTTGAAATGTTCCCACAGTCTATCTACAAGCATCTCTTTCCTTGTTAAAAAGACATTTTGTAGGGGTAGGTTTGGGGGGAGGGGAGGGGTTGCAAAAAATTAGCGATAATTTAAATAAAAAAGAATTTTACAGACTAAAGAAACTGTAATTAAAAAAAAAAAAAAATGGTCCACATGCTCCAGAATCACCCGTTTCATGCGTCGTGTTTTTTATGTATTCTTTTTTGATCTGTACATGTTTCCAGATTACAGGGATAGGTGTCTGCACAGTGTGTGTGGTGCTATTAAATCCTTTCTCCTTCATAAATCCCACTCCCATTTCTTTCTCTCTAGCTAGTGTTGCATTCTTCCTCTGCCTCGGGCACACTCACAGGTGCTCAGAAACATCCTCTAAGTACATCGACTGCAAGCATTACCCCCCTGCCCCGAACTTCTCATGGCCATGCAGATGCATTCTAGGGCCTAGGTGTTAAGTGTACACATACACAGGAATTGGACATCAAGCACCGGAGCTGTACATAGAGGATGAAGAGGAGGTGCCTAGAAGGCATCAAAGCAGACAAACCACAACAAAACCAAACGCATAAACGGACGCTGGTATACAGAATGACGTGGATGTTCATTAACTGCTTCCTCTCAGAGAGAGGGAGATGTTGGTAATGAAACTAAGTGCCCTCCTGCAGTTTGCAGTGCCCACATGGCCATACCAGCACTATGAGCTCATCCCGGAACAGAACGTTGAGTGCTCAAAAAAAAAAAGGGAGGTAGCGTAGATGTGTATGTGATTAAAGAGAGTAGGGCTGGTGGTTTGTCTGCGTGTACAACGACGCCTGTGGACTTTGAATAAGTTAATATGGAAATAAGCCTCATAGACTGTATGCAAAAATGACCAACAGGCTTTTAGGCAGCTCTGTGGGATTCTTCTGTTTCTAATAACATGCTAGTTTCTGACTTCCTCAACCTTACAGATAAATGGCTCTCTGTGTCAAAGCAAGAAGACAAGCAGCGACAAGTCCTGGTTTATCTGTAAAAACAAATATGGTTGTTAGAATACCTGCAGAAAGTTTTTGCATTCATCATATATGCAGGGGAATTTGGGCATATGGGATCATCCTGTTTGTCTAAAAACATCAGATCCTGGACACAATCTAAGAACATGTATATTAATCCAATATCTGATAGCTTGTTTTTTTGTCAAATTTCAAAGGTGGCATAAGTGATTTTTAAGACTGACAATCTTTCACTTTATATAGTAACATGTGCATGCAGGAAAGAGTAAACAAAAAGACCACTGACGTCCACTCGTTCCTTTCTTGTCAATTACATTTTCTGACAATTCCTATTCCACCCTGCTTTCTATCCTAAATGTGTTTTCACTTTCAGGGCTTTAGAGGAAACATGGAAAGGAGGAGCTTTATTTGCTTGAGTTTTGAGTTTCAAAGCAACCTCAGGTAACATCCATCAAAATCTCTGACTGTACCTAAAATTACAATTCTTCTTGCGTGCACATTAAATGCTTTGGTCGATTGTTAATGAAATAATGAAATATTCATATCTTACTTTGAATTTCACTGCCTTACCAAGAATAGTGTTGAGCCACAGAGCGAGGTCTTCCTTCATAGGAAGTAGGCTGGCTTCATGCCTGCTGGTCAGCCACTCACTGTACTGATGCAGGGAGGAGAGGTCAGGAACCCGCTCTCGACGGACACTGAATGGCCCATACATCCTGAAACACAACCCACACAGGGCAAGACCTGCTTTAATTCATACATAAAAGGGAGAAAGAAAAAGTAAAGACAGTTTTTAAGTTAAGCGATGACCCAGAGAGCAAAAGACAGAGCATGGAGTGGAGACATCTGCCTTCTCCAGTGAAGAAGAAATTCAAAATCAGCCCTCCCCAAAGAAAATCATGTTAAGGTTCCTTTGGGATATGAAGGTTCCTATTCTGGTGCATTTCCAAACGTAGGGGCAAACAGTGAACAGTGCAAATTACTGTGCATTGCTGGGAAATGAACTTAAACCTGCAATTCGCATCAGAAGTAGAGGAATGCTGTCCAAAGGAGTCTTACTGCACCATGACAATGCACGTCCTCATACAGCAGCAGCGACAGTAGAAAAAGTGCAAAAACCAGCTTGAGATCGAACGTCTTGCACGTCCTCCTTACAGCCCGGATCTGGTGCTGAGCGATGATCACATCTTCCGTCCACTGAAGGAGGTCGCAGATTCACCTCTAATGATGAAGTAAAGGAAACGGTGATCACCTGGCTTTGGTAGCAGCTGAAAATCTTCTTTTCTGCGGGAACACCGAAACTATTTGAACGATACAACAAATGTGTGGTCTTGCATGGGGACTACGTGGAAAAGTGTTCAGTTTCTCATAGTTACTTCTATTAAAGCCAGTAAATGTATTATGCCTTCACTTTTTGATTCTCCCTCATATATACGCCTCAACACATGACCTCATATCTGTGAATGTTGGTCCGGTAAGAATTTACTGTGTTAACTACAGAATAGGGTGGAGAAGACACCACAGTGCTTTAAAACTATTGAACATTTGCTCTCATAGTGAAAGCAATAGTAGCAGTAGTAGTAACAGTGCTAGTAATAGCAATAGTAGAAGCAGTAGTATTAGTAAGAGCAGTAATAGGAATAGCCAGAATTGTACCAGGATTTTTTGGCACCCGCATAAAAAAATTCAAACCTATTGTTATCCTTATGATTAAAATAAGACGTTTTTACCTTTCTAAATTTCTCTAAGTCTCCAGGAGCTCGACTTGTGCCTTTTGACCATTTCTGCATTCTAAGTAAAACCGGTAATAATGAAAAACGTAAATGGGGTTTTTTTTTTGGCATTACAGAATTGTAATGCAGCTATCTGTCGCGTAGGTCTCCATCCATGACAGGTCAAGAAGGAATTTAATCGGATTAGATTTGTAATATCTAATATAGCAATATGAGTAATATCTAACAGAGGAAATGGGGCACTGGAGGAGGAAAGTAAGATTTATTTCAATTTCACAGAAGTATTTCGAAGATAAAAATACATTTGTTTCTGGAGCACATACTTGTATTTTTATATACAGAAGTAGACCCAGAATTTGACTTTTGGACCCTTCAAGGCTGTGTCAGTAAAGACAACGATCCCATTGAAAGCCCCCCTTTCACTTTTTACCGTAACTGGGTTCGTCATAAAACTGTAGTGTATTTATATAGAGAGCTACAGGCTATTTATAGCGCACATATGCAGCTAACAAAACTAATGGATGCAGTCCAATTTCATGTAAGCAAAACTGATGGCATATGGCATACAACAGTAAAAGAACTGAATGAAAGTCTTTTCAGCTTGGGTACGGACGCATGCTGGTCACAAGTCTGTGCCTTTCTCAGTGGGCTACTGTCTGATCAGACCACACTCAGGTTTATACCACGTCTAATGAGCCAGAACTACTCTAGAAACTCTGGAACCATACCTCTGTACAGAAAGCAGAATATAAAACTCTGGGTGTAATGAAAGGGTCCGGTTGCGTGATGCCTAAGATTCATCATTTTTATGGATGCGTAAAGTGACTTATAAAAAAGTTTAAGAGTAAGTCTTGGATAAATCTGATAGCTCTTAAGCAGTAACAACATGTGCAGCACAATCTTGTCACATTCATTAAAACGTGCAGTTTGCCATACTACAAAAATATGCACATGCTTTACTACACCAAAACATCCAGATACCTGCTTTGGTGTTCCTATTCATTAAGAAAAGATTTATTAAGATCCAAGATCTATGCCAACTCCTAGCAACTGACGCCTAATTGCTTCCAATAATTTCTCCCACACTCAGACAACCATTCATCATGGAGGTCTGAACATATGTAGCAAATCATTTTCCCACTTCCTTTAACTGCTCTGCTTTCCTTGAGGCGGGGAAAAGAATGCAGACACCTGCGGGGCAGATGTGTGAGATCCAAACAGGAGCGGACAAGAATGATGGCGAAAAAAAATCAGCCCCCCATTCAATTTTTTTTCTTAAAGCCTGTAGGTTATGAGCTGCAGTGTGGAGAGGACACAGCTGTAGAGATGTACGAACACAGAGAAGCAGGTACTGAGCAAACACCCTCATGGTTTGTACAACATCATGGAGAGGTGATGAATCTCTGAACCTGTAATAGGACGCTAATGACCTGGGTGTTTGCAAATGTTAAACAAAGTCGACCCAGGTTCTTATCTACAGATTCTGAGCAGGAGGATGAGGGTAACGCTGCAACAACATGGCTGTGTAAATACAGGCAAAATAAAAGCAATCTGAGTTACACAGATACAGGAAGAGATTTTAAAGCTTTGGTCCTCACCACATGTATCATTAGGCACTGCGGATAAAGGAAAAATTCTTGTTAAGTTTACCACCACAGATCAGCAGCTTGAGACGCTTGAACACGAAAAAGTATACAAGAATACTAGAAATGAGGAACGTTTGGGACTCAACGGCAAAATGAGTCGGAAGACACACAGGGGAGTTTTTAGCTAAAACATGCCAAAATGCAGTGAGATTAGCTCTTTTTTTTTTTACTTGTTTTGATGCAAATGCCTCGTTTTTCATCTCCTAAAGTCTTCCTTCTTAATAACTTTAATAAGCCGCCCCAAAATCAGCTTTTTCTGAGCCCTACCAGTAAACATAAGGGGGAAAATGCTCAAAACAAAGTAAAAAATCAGCTAATGTTTCTCACCTTGGGAAAACCCCAACATCCAGGAATCAAAATAAAAGCTTGGACTTCCCTCTCTCCATATTTGGAATAATTACTACAAGCCAGTGAAATCGCTCATAAGATAGTACAGTGAACCCCCACCTATTGTGGGGGTTACGTTCCGCCGCCGCCCTGCAAAAGGTAAAACCGCGATACTGCGAAGTCACATTAATTTTTTTATCATTTATATATATTTTAAGGCTTTATAAACCATGTCCACTCTCTTATTAACCTTTTCCACATGCTTATGAACACATCCTATGCTCTTAAACACTTTCTACACTCTTAAACACACGTCATTTTAACAACATATAAAATTGTACATGCATGCTTACTGCCGATGAGGCCACTTCCTATTTACAGCCGTCCTAGCCAATCCCAGCAGTCCCTCGCGATCACCTGACTTTTCCGCTTGATTATATTATATATATATATATATATTAAGGCTTTATAAACCATTTCCACTCGTTTATAAACACGTCCTATGCTCTTAAATACTTTCTACACTCTTAAACATATGTAATTTTAACAACATATAAAATCCTACATGTGTCCTTACTGCCGGTGAGGTCACTTCCTGTTCACGAGCTGAAGCCGAAGTGGCTTACACAGCCACTTTCACTTTTCATCCGCCGATGAAATACAGTGCATACTGTAGTATTTCGATTTATATGTTCTTTTAATGTTTGAATGAACATTTTTTAAATTATATTTTATATTCCAGAGTCCCGCGAAAGCCAAAAAATTCCGCGAATGAAAATAAAAATCAAAAGGTGAACCGCGGTATTGCGGAGGTTCGCTGTGAACAAAATTTGTCCGCTAAGCTATATTCTCATAGGGTATTACTCTGTGACCACTGAAAGTACAGTACTGATTTTTCTTCCTTTTCTATTAATCCCCATAACTTATTTTGGGGTTTTTGGTTATTGTGACTCATTCTGCTAGGGTCATATCTAATAATCTTAGAAAAGATTTGTAATTATATCTGAACTCATCACAAGTTTTAACCTTAGATAAATTAAATGTTCATATAATAAGTAAGGAATTACCGTAATCACAGTAGAGTGGTGTGTAACCAACTCTTTTTCCTGTAATAGCATGCACCCCAAATGTTCTTTTATTTCCTCTTGTATCAGAGCAATTTGCCCAGGATTACAATTCTCTATGTACTTTTAATCCAGTTATAGGTACATTTAACATCATCATCTGTGAGACAAGTTGGTTCCTGTTCTCACTTAGTATCACTTGTTTTTGTCTCTCAGGAGATAAGATGGATAACAGATGCAGCTTGAAAGAGAAACCACAAACTGCAAAGTCTTATATGCTTCCATCTTCCATCTATCATCAACAGTGTAAAAAAGAAAAGCATGGCACTCGAGATTCCTTTAGTAAATATTTAGTAACTTTCTTCTTATAGAAAACTTCATCATATCACCAATTATACATTTTTTTTACTTAGTAATAACATGTTTTTCATTCTGTTTTTTCTATGGACACAAAAACACATTCCAACGAGCGCCTGTCAGAACCGCTGAACATTAATAAGCACTTGCTGACCAATCAATCAATTCAACAGGGCTGTAGTATAAACTTAGTTCATGTTATTGAAAACATCAAAAAAAGGAGTTATTGTTGGAATTAGTTTGGTGAAAAGGAAATTCCACACCTGTACACAACTTTACATGTATTCAGCAGGACTAAACAGCACTGACAGAAAGGCAAGAAGACAAAACCAGATCCAAGTAGGTTGAAGAACAAAGTAAGATAAATTTGACACGCGTCCAAGGTGAACACTAGCCAGTCGGCAGGGCATGGGAAGCGCACACAGTAGCGATACAACATACAGGTGCTAGATTCGCACCTAGACTGATGCCCAGCTCAGCATGGACAAGAGTGCAGGCAGGGGTCTTTAACCCAACCAACATATATAAAGAGCCTCTGTGTCCACACACACCCCTACACACTGCAAGCGAAATATACTCCTCTATACATTATAGATCACTGTATATAATACACAGAAGCACATAATAATACGCACTAATATAGGGCAGCACACAAAATAAACTTTAACAACACCTGTAAAAGCTGATTTTAGTGCAACCATCAGGAGGAAAAATGCTACGTAATACACATTTTGGACAGGATAATGGAGGACTACATTTCTCTGGTAATCATGCAGGCCTCATTTTCATCTGGTGTTAATGGTGTAAATGGAATACACATAATGAATGTGTTATGATCCCATCACTCAAACCATTTTCAGACGTTGTCATGGTTATATAATATTTTTGCAGTATGAATGGGAACGCGTCTAAAAGAGCATCAAGTTAACTAAATCATGGGCCGAGGGTTTGTAAAATCCGATCACAAGAACTCACTGAAGATGGCTCATGATTTTCCTGTAAAAGCACATCCTGAAGTGTTTTATTCCCTTAATATCTAAGCAATATGTCAATAATGACATTTGTATGACTTAAACAATGACTTGTCATACTTTTCACCTGCTTATGGTTACAGGTTATGTTGTGGAACATCTGTGAAATAAGTCAGTCCCTGTTATGTATATTTACATACAGTGGACCCTCGGTTTCCGAATGCATTGGATGGTGAACAAATCAACGTATGAAATAAATTCCTGGACAGATTTTGTACCGACCGATGAACAAAGTCTTGACTGACGTACCGCCATACACAGACAGCCATCCCACGCTTTGCAGCACAAACATTCAGTTGCAGTCAAGCATTCGTGGTGTGAGCGTGTTCAACACATTTTTCGTTGTGTTTGTCTGCATTTCTGCTCTATAAGCCTTCATTATGGGTCCCAAGAAAGTGAAAAGTGGAAACGGTAGTGAGAGTAAGAAGCCTAAGCGTACAACAGCTGAAATAAAGAAAGAAAGAATCGCAAAACATGAGAACCGCCACCATATCCTTCCGCCACCGTCCACCTACGCCAGCAACTACGTATCCACCACAAAGGTAACGTGCATTAAAATTATGTCTTTATTTCATTCAGTTTTATTTTTCTATAATTAAGGTGATTTTATTTTTTTTCTATGTTTAATTGCCACACATAAACCCATAATGCACTTTAAAAACATGTTTTGAGGACTGAAACGCATTAATTATATTCACATTAATTTCAATGGGAAAAACTGATTCGGGTCGCGAACAAATCGGGTCATGAACAGAGTCTCGGAACGAATTAAGTTAGTGAGTCGAGGGTCCACTGTGTGTGTGTGTGTAAATATAAATATATATATATCAAACGGTCATTTCTTGACCATCCTCTCTGAAACCATAAACTAACCAAGAAGCACAAACTGTCTCCACCCTGAAGACTTCCTTTAGGTGGAAAACTTTACATCTTTACCTTGGTCTGTTGCAAAATGCTGACACTGGAGACCAAAAATCTTAAATAAATTCTCTTCATGGGGCACATTTTTAAATCCATTACTACTGTACAGTACATATTATTAGGTTTAGATTATGTGAAAGATCCACATACAAGTCTGAGAAATTTAGGCTACTGTTGCTATAGAAATAATGTATTAAGACAAGCACAATAATAGAAAATGTGCAGTTATAGGAAATTAATCAAAACTTTCTGACCAATCACATGTATGTATGTGAGAATCAATACAGAATAAATTTGCCATGTGTGGCATATCGCTATGTATGGCTTAAGTCTTAGCGACCCTTTGCCTTGCAATATTTTTACTTATAGCTCCTCCTCTAGTTCTAGATCTAGTTCTTTGTGAGTTTGGATGGAGGTGTTAGGAATTAGGAAACTAAGAAACCCTGACCTTACACTTCTTGCCTGAAATCAAAAAGCCTACTCTTATGACTCTTCTGTCTGGCTTCATTCACACTGCAACTTCTAATACAAATCTGAAAACTTCAAGTTCGATACCAAAACCTATCCGATCGCTCCATCTGTGCCTGAAGAGTTCTTAGTAGCTGTCTGTGGCTTCTGTGAGTTAATTCATTCAAAGTTTGTTTTCATTCATTTTTATGAAATATGCTGTATCAATTTCTTGTTTTGAGGGATGCAATCGTGACTAAGGTTTTGTGCACTTCTGAGTAGCAGCACCGCTGTCTTATAGTCAGATGATGGAAACATCTTTTAACTGTTGTCAATACTGATCGGTGTGACTAAAGAGTGGTCTTATTCGGCTGTTTTCAAAGAATTGAACGAATATACACATAGAATATTTAAGTAAATTGTAACGTTATCTGTAAAATAAAATACGAATTTCATAAAATAATCCTGATTATCATTCAGCCATTATTGTGCAGCTGGAAATAAGAACATTTGCCATATAATTTCATATAAACGGTAAACGTGAATCTAAATCTAAGTCATATCAAGAAACTGTCAATGTTGTCACCTACTGCACCTGTCCAAACAGACACAAATACATGAGAGGCAAAAATTGTTCCCAAATAAGTACTCTTATTCTGAGTCATTTGAAAGAGGAGGTGAACAGGGATTTCTTTTATATTTTTTGATGGTCTGTTTGAGCTAGAAAGCCTACTCCAAAACACAACACAAAACCCTCCAGGGCAAGTCCTGTGAAAGAGCCCTGAGCTTTCTGGCACATTGTGCTCTATGTAAACTACAGCAATATAAAGATTGTACCCAGGTGGCATAACACAAACTGTTCCAGTAACAACAACAACAACAAAAAAAAAAAATACAAAAACTTGAGCCGTATGATATCCTGGCAGATCACAAAGTATTTTCGCTCAGAATTTTCTGCATTGTGTCTGTGTAACATGAGCTGGTATCACAGACATTAATAATGACAGTCCTGCCTGACAACGAAAACACAAAAAGAGTGTACAGTAAACTATAACACTAGGTGAGCTCACCTAGCATTAGAGCAGGAAAGCTGAGATGGGATAAAGAAACAGGATCTAGCTGAGATTCATGAATGTAATGTTTAGTCAGTAGTACAAAGCTTGTACCTCCTACATATACAATATAATACTCAATTCCATGCATTTTTTATGACTCCTCAGTGATACCATTGAGCATGAATTACAAAACAAATACATAATTCTACAAGTATGTGGGCAGTTTTCAAATTATCCAATCATGTGGCAGCAGTACAATGCAAATAAATAAATAAATAAATAAATAAATAAATAAACATAAATCATGCTGATACAGGTTAAGCGTTTCAAGTAATGTTTACATCAAACATCACAATGAAGAAAAGGTGTAATCTCTGTGACTTTGATTGTGGCATGGAAGTTGGTACAAAATGATCTAGTATTTCATAAACTGCTGATATAGATTTTTTTTTACACAGTATTGTGTGAAAAACAAAAAACATTAAGTGAGCAACAGTTCTCTGGGTGGAAGGAGTTTGTTGTTATGAGAGGTCAGAGGAAAATTGGCAGATTGGTCAAGCAGCCACGAAGGATATAGTAACTCAAATGATCACTATTTACAACCGTGGTGAGCAGTAAGGCATCTCAGCATGCACAAAATGTCAAACTTTGGTGGTGGTAGATGGGCTGCAACAGCAGATAACCACATCATCTACTCCTGTCAGTCAAGAACATGATTCTGAGGCTATCATGGGCTCAGGCTCACCCAAACTGGACAGCTGAAGATTAGAAACAAATCAGTGGAACCTGATCTGGTCTTCTGTTATTGTAGCTCATCCAACATGTTATGCATTCTGAGATTCTTTTCTGCCCACCATAATCGGGTATAATTGACTGGTTATCAATTAGTTACTATAGCCTTTCTGTCAGCTCAAACCAGACTGGTCATTCTCTGTTGACTCTTTCACATCAACCACCATTCTGCATAAACCCTATGTTGTGCTTGAAAATCCCAGAAGAGCAGCAGTTTATGAAATACACAAACCAGGGCGTTAGGCACAAACAATAATGCAATGATCAAAATCTCTGAGATCACATTTTCCCCTGTTCTGATGGTTGATGTGAAAATTATCCAAAGCTGCTGGACCGTATCTGTGTGATTTTTCCCCCCACTACACAGGGGCCATATGATTGTCTGATTAGATAACTGGATGAATGAGTAGGTGTACATGTGTTCCTAATAAAGTGCTCATTTAAGCAAAAAACAGAAAAACTGAAATGTGTCTAAGTTATCATGTTTTAGACTTACAATATTTTGTATGAAACTATGACAGAGTTCTTGTGTATGCCTGAAAATTTTTATTTATCAGACAATGACATGGCACCCTTTCAGTATAATTTTAGCTCTGGTCATTTTAGTTATAAAAACTAGAACTTAAAAAAACATAGGAATAATAAAAGTAGTGGCTATTAAAATAGTCAAAATTATACTTTTATAGGTTGATCCTGAGACTGCGTTTCTTTTTTAGGGAAACTGCACAAGTCTCCTCCAGACAGGACTAAAAAAATAAATAAATAAATAAATAAAAAAACCTTGACCGAATGAATGATCTGTTGTCCAAGATCGACAATCAAGATGTGTCAAGATGCAAGTGTAAACACACAACCACTAAAAGGTCACAAGAAACCAAAAGCAGACGACATGTTTTCCCAGCAAATCCGTCTTATAAGGATTAAGGGATTCCGATTTCCCATGGCGAAACATTTCAACAGACATCTCTCTCTACACTGATGATATCTCTGTTAAAGAAGCTGCAAAAGGTACATATAATATCTTTAATGGTGTTTTTTTTTCATTATTAATATCTTAAACATGATTTTCATATCTATATCTGATGAAGAAGGCATATCTACTGTGCATAATACACCAAATGTCTTATTGCTTATGTCCTATAATTTACTGTAAATATCTTTCTTATTTTGTCCTAAGGGTATACAAACTATAGCACTAAACTTGAGTACTGCTCTATATTTAACTCATAAGAACCTAGACCCAGTTCACCTTAAAGGAAAATTAAAAAAGACCAAAAGGACCACACGGAATACATTTCTGCACTTTTTCTTCACTTCTTTTTCTTTACATTCAAACCCAAAGTTCACCAGTTCGTCACTTAGGGACTTCATGAGTTAAAGTGAAGGATAAATTTTTCTAAGGAGCTTTCCAGACCATTTAAAAAGGGTGTGTGACACACATTATAT
>JAQLOM010000023.1:6067459-6081931 GCA_030068315.1 Chrysichthys thysi
GTGACCATTGTGGGTTTTTCTTTCTTTAACAGAAGGGTACCAACAATTTTGTCCACGTCTGTATATATATATATATATATATATATATATATATATACTTTTCGGTATCACTTTTCAGCTTGCCGAATCGCCACGCAATGGGCCACGGTACAGGGTTCTAATGAAAGCACATCCTCCAAATAGCTTTATGAGAGCAATTCCTACTTGCTGTCACCATTAGTAAGTTAAAGGGGTTTGTTGAGCTGTAGAGCTCCAGGGACTAGGCTATTGATTTCATCCCAGATGAGCTCAGAGGTTTCCTATTTATTCACAATGGTTCCTCAATAGCATGCACGTATACAACCATTAATGTTTTTATTAGCGACCTATTGGGTGTAAATAGCATGTTCCGTGAGTTTTCTCTGAGTTCTCCAGTTTCTTTCCATGTCCCAAAACCAAGCCGGTAGGTGGATAGGCTATTCTAAACTACCCCTGGGTGTGAATGTATGAGTGGTAACCTGTGATGGACTGGAGTTCCATTCAGGAAGTGTCCCTGCTGATGTCCAGTGTTCCAGGAAAGGCTCCGGATTCACTATGACCATGACCAGGATAAAGCAGCTACTGACAAGATAGATAGAGGATTGAGTGAATGAATGAATGAAGGAATGAATTCCCTATGATTGCCTGGAAATTAGAAGCAGACACCGGGATAAAATTTTGTCAAGGTTTTATATAAAAAGGATATATAGAGCATTTCATTTTGACATCAACAAACCTCTCAATTTACAGGTAACACAGCAAAAGAAGCCACACTTTACTCCGAGGCACAAAACAGGAATATGGTACCATATATGGTCTTTGCTAATAACTGTATTATTTGTGCATTTCTGAATACCTTTACAAACAACCCCCTATCGTTGTTGAATATTGCAGCAGTAGTGGGTTTTACAAGAGGAAGTAGCATAAGAGGAGAACGTCCCAAGCCACTGACAAAACACAGACCAAAAACAAGAGGGAAGTCAAATAAAGACAGGGAAGGACTGGAAAGGGAGGGAGGGAAACATCTGACAACAACATACTTGCAAAAATGCAACCACTGGCAACCACACAGGACAACTACAGAGGTGTGTCCACCCACAGGACTGAGAACCGTAGTGAGAGTCTCACGCAGGAACTAGATGCAGGTGGCACGTAAGAATCATTCTCTTCTGGTGAGTGGGTCCAACGCAAACACTCCTTATCAAAGAGTCAAAGAGCTTTGCACTGGACTCCTGCTAAATCTATTTATATTGTTTTTTGTTTTTTTTTTAAATACATGTTTTAACAATAAGTTAATATTTGATCTTCTTTTTAAATTGTCGTCACAAAAACACAACTTAAACCAAAAGTCACTACAGTTAAATGTGCTAATGTGTTACATACATTTTTTTTTGTTGTTGTTCATACAGGATAAACATTAACTGTTACCATGGATTTATTGCTTTGTACATTGAATATGCTTAGGACCTGCTCAGGCTGTAGGAGCCTGTTTAGAAAGCAGGTAGCTGTTTTTTAGTCTTTTACTTATGGGATTGCCCCCCACCCTTAAACCCAGCCCTGCTAAAACCCAACTCTACACGTTACCTTTGGTTAACTGTTCAAAGAAATCAACCCATTAGTAACTTAAAGGAGAAAAGGGAAGTGGGTTTAAAAAGAAGTACAGCTAAAAACAATGTTCTCATCCATGCATAACTACAATTCACGTACATCAAGATGGCATGATGTCATCTCTAGGATTCCAAAAACATAAAGGACTCAAGGATTGGGTCTTTTGGACACTCTGTGCTTTTCTTCTTTTTTTTTCACGCTTTTATATGGCGTCTTTCGTTGTTCCCTCCCACTGGTTGTGCCATTAGCCATCACAAATCCCCATCCGAGTCTCAATATTACATGAAAGCTAACAATCTGAGAGCAAGACACAAGAACGAAGCGTGTGCAACATCATAGCCCAGCTATATGTGCTTGGAGGAGAGCACTAACTTCAATTAACTGGTAGAAGGTGTAAAGTGTGATGGTCACTTGACCATCAACCAGTGATCGCTGTGCCAAAATGCTTTTAGGAAATTCAATCCATTTCTGGGAAATGTCTGTCCATGTGACTAAATGCACATATATGGACATATATGGCCAATGTTTAGCTGAATCATAATTCTTATGCAATAAAATGATGATTAATTGTGCTCTTCCTGGCAGTGGATGGCTGTGCTATCACTGGACATCAAACTAGCCAATGGGAAATGGCTTTGCAGTGTACTATGCGTCTCTGGAGGCCTTAGTCTTCTTTTCATTTTTTAATGAGTATTTTGCTAAGCCCTAAACACTCCTCAAAATGTTCTCAGTCCTAAAACTGGAAAAAAGTCCGATACCAAAGACATCATTGTTTTTTTTTTTTTTTATATCCATGTTTCCTTTTTTTTTTTTTTTTTTAATGCTGTGCTCTTAAATACAGTGTCAAAGACCCAAATCCTGTTAAGTCTCACAGAAAAAAACTCCATCTACAATGAAAGAGTAACACATCATGGAAAAACAGGCTCATGGATTTGTGCAGTGACACAGTATGATTCTCGAAGTGCAATCAGCAAAAGAAACCGAGAAAACCAGTATATTTGTTCAGTTACAGGGTTTTCTGTCGCTGGTTTGGCTCTATATGCATTTCTTATTTGAGCCATTATGAGGTGTGGTGGTTCTCAACACCTGCAACTAAACTAATCCTATAGAATGTTGAGGTGCAAATATTATTTTCACAACATTACACAAGATTGCACTTGAAATATATTCACTTCTTTTTCTTTTTCTTTTTTTTTACATAGACAATTTACATTTATAATCTGCCAATTTGATATGTATTACATCTGCCTATAATTTAAGTCATATATGTATATATATATATTTTTTTTCTTGTATCTATTTTAACAGCTTGAATTATTTTATATTTGATTATTTTCCTTTGTGCAAACATACAACAATGTGTATTATTATTATTTTTTTTTTACATCTTTATAATTAATTTTGCACATTTTTTTCAAACTCACAATCACTACAAAATACATCTACCATGTGGATTTGTGCATGTGATTGTATTTATGTGCTTTGTCTGTGTGGCTGGGTGTGTGTTGTCTAGGAGTACTCCCTGCCCTGCCTGTATCCGTACCCTCCCTCTTCTGCTCCCTCTTGTACGTATTCTTCTCTTTTCTCCCATCCATTAGGCCATCCTCCATTCATCTGTGAGGTGGCTCCGTACGTCTTGGCCGGGGCGCCCAGAGCGCCGTAGTTTTGTGTGATGTCTCCAGTTTCCTCAGCCAGCTCGTCCTCATCAATGAAGCCACATTTCTCTTCACTGGTCTGCTCTGGGTCGGCCCATGGCTGTTTCTCGCCCGATGCAAAGAGGCCGTAGAAGATCACACCGCCGTAATGTACCAGGGAGGCAATGAGGAACACATATTGCCACTCTTCTCTGGTCTGCAGAGGAGAGATGCCACCTATTTTACTTTTTATTTTAACTGGGGCATAAAAATTGTAATCAATCATAATAAAGAAAGTTCTGAATTATGTACAAGTGTCTGGAAGGTATTCAAATCACAAATCTGACAGATTTAACACTGCTGGGTCTTTGTATAAATCTTAAGTATCTATCTATTTTGTATCTATATACATCTTAAGGTTTTGCTGTCCTAAGTGAAAACAAACCTAAGCAACTTGCAATATTCATTTTTATAAATAACATGATCTTCAACGGTGTCCAAGTTTTATATCCTAATATTTTTCCTTATCAACAACATTTTTCATTAAACTGTTCATCTGTCTTTATGTCACAATTTTCACAGTGCCATCCAACAACCTGGTGATAGTGGCATCAGTGGGAGTTAGCTTTATCTCCACCCAAAATGAGTGATGCACCATTCAGTATGGTTACAGGCACATTAAAATTCCACTTTTATTCCAAATATGACAATATTTGGAATTTGATACGGGTCATGTAAACAGCATTATCAAATTGGATGTTCTGAATTTGCCGTTATACAAAATTTTGCATTTTCTGATTAAGACATGGGATATTGCCAATATTATTTGGGTTTTAGGAGCATTTTTTTTTATTGGACATTTCTAAAGCACATTTGAAATGTGTCTCAAGTGGGGTTTTTATGACAGTTTGCATCACATGGTCTCCTATCTGCTTACGGTCAGCTATACTTACGTTAATGGGCGTTTTATGTTGATCAGTGTATACACGGCAGCATATAAATGGGACTATTAGTGGAATATTCACGTTCATTAGCCATGTAAACCAGCCTTTTCAGAATAAGAGCAAAAACTGGAATATTTTGTTCATGTAAAAGTAATGACTGCTTTAGTCCTTTAGCCTGTCCAGTTCTTTCACATGCTAATCTGTACACTTCGCTCAAACAGATCATCTTGCAAGACTTTAGCATTCATTCTAACATCACCATCAACAATACCACCACCGGTGTGCTTATTGTTTGCTATACCAGTAGTTAGCTGAACCTAGCTCTGACGTAATTCAGAACACCAGCAGGACAACTGTGCTGTTTAGCTGAATTGCATTCTGGAAGTTGCTGTCTCCGTTAATTCTTTGATGGATTTTTCATTAATATGATGTTGAACATAACTTAAAATGCTAACTGAGGAAAGATACTCTTCCTCTTTTATTTTTAGCTGCTAACAGCTAATAACACTTATCAGTTATGTTTGAGCTATTTTTTCTCCAATTAAACACTATTGCAACTAGACTAGCAATAACAACGTCCCCCTGTGACGTGAGCACACTGCACGATTGCTAACTTCTCACGAAAAGGACAAAAATATAGCCTCAACCTAGAAATAGAATTTCTAAGCATATGACAAATATTTCAATATAAACACAATTAAAACATTTCAGGGTGAAGTTTTCCTTTGATAAAAGAAAGAAAGAAAGAAAACACATTATACATCTACACAAACCAAAAAAAGGTGCGCATAAAGGATATCACACTTTTGAAAAGGAAGAAAGAAAGTGGCTGGGCACACAGCAAATATCACATATTTTGTCATCATATAGTATTTTAAGATGTTCCTACCTTATTTTTGGTCATAGCACCGACAATCAAAGGGCACACCATGCCTGACAGGGTTCCTACTCCATTTGAGATGCCCATTAGAATACTGGCATAACGCGGAGCAATGTCTAGGTGATTGACATTAAAGCCTGAAGAGAACAAACAAACAAATGTGAAATTACGAAATGATCGGGGTTTGATTTATGGAAAGTACTTTTATTATTATTATTATTATTATTATTATTATTATTATTATTATTATTGGTGTTGTTATTATTATTATTATTATTATTATTATTATTATTATTAATATTATTAACATAACCAGTTATAAAAAAGAATGCCTATTATCCATCTTTTTTTCATCAGTGAAGGTGTCTTTTGCCAATGTTTTTTTTTTTTCATTCTTGTAATTTAGACTCTTTAGACAATTTAGATGACAATTTAGATGTTGCACTGGATGCATTAGTTTATGAAGAAATAACCTGATTGATTTTGACTATTACAATAATACAGTATCTAGTAAACTGACTAATTGATTTGTATGGGGTTTTTTTCTTTCATGCATAACAGATTTTTGGCCTAAACCACTCTTCCCCTGTTTATTTAATTTTCCATCACAGTAAATGATCAATTTTATGGCATCACAAAGGAAGTTCTTTCATCAGTTTACCATGCTGAAGTTACAGAAACTGCATACTGCATCAATTTACTGCATTTCTTCCCTCATCCACTCTAGGGTGTGGATTTTTCAGTATCTCTGACATTCTGCTAGAAAATCTGACTAAAAATAGATCGTGCAGCCATCTTGTGGAGCAGCCAAGCTCCCCCACCTCCCGCTCAGTGGGTTGTGTCTGGCTGTGCAGGCAGTAAGGCAGCTCTCGTGGGGAAAGAGAGGATGAATTATTTAACGGGCGCTGTAGAAATGCACTCTTTTCCAGCTGCAGAGAACGAACCGAGAACACTGAGAGAACGCTGGACTGAAACGAAGCCCTAGTTATTGTGAACATTTTTGGGTTTTTTTGGGGTGTGTGTGTGGGGGGGGTGTTGGTTTTGCTGCAAACCAAAATTACTGTGAGGACCATTCTGAGTAAATAAATTACATCTGCAGTTTCAGTATACACTGAATATGTGAAGGAACATTTTCATGAAGAACAAAAAAACCAATATGGTAAATTCTTTTTATAGATCATCACATAGAATCTGTGAAGCGCATTCTTGTATTAAAATTTAACTTCTTTCCCCAGACGTTTCAGGCTGCTTTTACATTTTCTTTTAAACCGAAGTATTCAAAATCACAGTGAAATTGTGTTTTATAATCATTTTGCATGAATCATGAGCAGCATTTTAGAATGTTGCCCTAAATAACTTCAAAGCTGACTAACCTGATATAGCAAATCCACTGAAGCCCACAGCTAGCACTAGGAATGAGATGGCCATGCCTTTACTATGAGAGTATCCAACTATTAGCAGTAGACTAGCCTCCATACCAAAGCCTAGAAACAAGAGAAAGAGTTTGGTCAACACTTTTATCCATTTAGCATAATCAGGACAATGAAATATTACACCATTTGCAATATAGCTGTAATTCAGTGGTCCAGAGCCTTGTGGTTTTGCCAAGCAAAAATACATCTGAATACAATCAGGTTTTTTTGCATTAGTGAATTGTTTTGAGATCAACATATGGTGCTCTGTTTTCATTTCCAAAGACTATGCACACAATTTAATTGAAAATTCTCTACATTCTCTGCATAACTGCTGAATTTATTTTTCTGCATTCTGTTTCTGACTACTTGATCCATTTAGGAACTAACAAGATTAGTTCCCTTAACATTTTAAATAATGGCATGTGTCTGATAAACATCCTACTGATTGAAGTTGCCAAATCCTGTAACAAATAAACCAAATATTTCTACTATAATTTGATGGTGATTTCTTCTCAAATCAGTTTTAATAACAGCACTAAGGGCAACTCAAACAACATACATGGCCCTTTGCATAAATAACGTCCTGTACAATGTAGTGGTAATACACACCTCCACAATTCATGATCTTTCTGACATTGGTGGTAGACATGATGTTCTTACTGCGCAGGAAATCCGCTATCTGCCCTCCAATGGGCACAATGATGGTCATCACCAGATGAGGAAGAGCTGACAGCATACCAACCTGAAAAATTGTATCTCATTAAAATTAGTAATGGAAGTCCACTGGGCAAACCTGGACATCTAGATTATTATTAAAATGTAATTTTAATAATTGTTTTTTTACCAATATATCTCATTTTTGTCTCAAACAGTATAAGCAATGTTGGTGGAAATAGGCAGCCGATATACGTTTACATGCTTGGAAAGGAATAATGACCTGAAAGTCCTCAAGATGGTTGGTTGGTTTTTTTTTTCTTATTTCTTTTTTACATTTAAACATTTTCTCCATTTGACTTAAACAGAACAAATGTCTGTCCCATCTGTTGAAAATGCATAAACTATTTGAAATCTTTCTGTTCTTCTTCAGTTAACCAATCCAAGTTCAATTAAAGCACAAATTCAATATCATAATTCAAAACCAATGTTGTAATCTGCTATGCACCACCATAAGCGTATCAACAAGAAATCAGTGTAATGACATTAATTACCGTTCACGCTTTAAGTGTTTTCTTTAGGAGA
The DNA here is from genome assembly GCA_030068315.1 of Chrysichthys thysi. Classification (NCBI taxonomy): domain Eukaryota; kingdom Metazoa; phylum Chordata; class Actinopteri; order Siluriformes; family Claroteidae; genus Chrysichthys; species Chrysichthys thysi. The sequence goes on from JAQLOM010000023.1 coordinate 6,075,198, forward strand.
CGAGGAGAAAATAAATAAATGAGATGCAAATGCTGGCTTTGGTGACAAAGCACTAATGAAAAATTCATTAATCCAGCTAACACCTTTGGGAATGTTGAAGGTCAGAGTTTTGTTAACTAATTTTGACCACAAACACACAGGCATGAAAGAACACCGTTGGAGGCTCTTCATCACATAAATGCATACAAAAAACTGTGAGAAACTACAGCAGCTGAGTGTGCTCTCACCTTGCTGATCTCAAAACCAAACACTTCTTCAAAGTATGCTGGCTGGCTGATGAGCAGCAAATAGAAGGTCCAGCTTCTGCAGAAGTTGGCCACGATGATTGCATAGACAGGCATTGAGGTGAAAAACTTTCTCCAGGGTGTCTTGAATTTCTAGAAATTTCACCCAGTGATGAAATATTGATTAAACTGGCCTATGTCTACTTATCAGTATAATGATGTTGATATTTACATGAGAAATCATTTTAAACCAGACATCCTGCACTCCTAGCTAAAAACACTTTACAAGAGACCTTTGCTAAGGATTGGTCAATAATTTGTTCGCTCTGAATCCCCTGCTCTGTGGGAGAAGGTGACATTAAGTAAAAGTCAAGTCTTAAATGGCAGGAATATTTGATTTTTCTAAAGCAGCTGGAAAATCAACAAAATTTTAAACCTCATTAGATACATATTCTGGCACAGAGAAGAGACTGCACCATCGATTTATACTGCATTATTGTTTACCACCAAAACAGTGTAAGTCTTAAACTACAACTATCTTTGATATAAATAAGGATCTTAACTTTAAAATGAGAGGCAACCAAGTCTTAATTTCCTTCGGATAAGCACAATTCAAACCCCTTGAGCTTTCCTTTAAGCTTGAGGAACACTTTCTTGTTAAAGTAATGAGTAAACGGGATTGCAGGTGAGAGTTGGGAAGGACAAGGAAGACGCAGGGGAGCACACTTCAAAACTTCTGCTGTTCTTCAAAAGAGACTGATTCTAGGAAAGCTCTGAACTTTTTAAAGCTTTGGTTCACTCTGGCGTTTTGCTCACTTTGGTCCTGTGTCAGTCACAGACCTTTTCAATGTCAATTCCTTTTAAAGCTAAAAAAAAAAAAAAAAGCCCAGACTTTCTTTCTTTCTGGTTAGGAAACCATTTGAGGGATGTGTGCGTTTGAGGAACAAATTGACAATATAGTATTAGTTTGCTTAGTGTTTTGTAGAAAGTTCTGTACTGTACTAATCCTCCATCATAATGTCCCTCACCTCAGCAGGACCCAACAGCTTGGCACTCTCTCCAATGCTTTCCTCAATGTAGCAGCGCTCCTCATCTGTGATTGTAGGATGCTCGGCAGGACTCTCATACGACACCAAGATCCAAAACATGTACCAAACAAGGCCAAAACTCCCTGAAGCAAAAGACAGGAAGAAAACAAAATTTCAATTGTTTTTAATCATTATTGTGATGCTGTCTGAAAGGTTGAATGAGTTTCTATGACTGGCACATGAACTGTCAGCATGAGGACGGACCCATGGAAACATCAGAGGAAAAATCAATACAGTGTCAAATAATAATCCATACTATGGTGTCAGCTCAGCCACACCCTCACTGTACATAGACAGGCACCACGTTCCATTTAGGTCAACTCTATGTACATTTAAGTATATAGTGCACACATATACACATATATAATGTAATATGATTTTAGTGAAATCATTAAACGTACCATAGACATAGAAGACAGAGGACCAGCCAGTGTACTGCACCAAGATCCCAGCCAGAGGCATGGCTACGACTGCACCAGCATAGGATCCTACAGTACATAAAGAGAAGGAAGAAAAATAAGATTAAAGAAAACTCTCAAGAGAGGTCAAACAGAAAGAACGAATAAAATAGACCCTTATATACAGTAACAAGGTATTAAATGGAAACTGGCTTGATTTCAGTAAAAGTAGTTCACACTGGAAAATTACATTTGTTGATGGTACATGGTGACATGATCAGAAAGGAAGAATCCTTCTTTGACATCCGTTCATATATGGATCACTTATAGAAATGAAGAGAGAAAATGACCCACATTTACAGATTTGCTTTCTTAAATTCATGGTTTTCATATTAGTTACAGTGAGGTTACTTAATAATATGCTTGAAGATGAATAACTGAATATTATATGATAATATGAACATGACTACATAAAGAAGTGCCTGCATAAACCAAGTGTGAACAAAGCAAGTACTAGTAGTACACGGTAGCCTGGTACTGTTTTGTATGAAACGTGAACCTTACAAGACAATCCAATAGAAATGGCAGTAAATGACGTATTCATTCACTGATTCATTTACTGATTCGTTTATCTTCAGTGTGTTGTTCAGGCTTACAGTGGATCTATAGTTTGTCTTAAGAGTGTTGGTAGTGAGACAGGACTACATGTAGATTGAGTGCTGGTCCATTGTAGGACATCATGCACAAACATGCACTCACACTTAAGGGCAGTTTTATTGTAGCACATCCACCTCATAAATCAAGCGAATCGAAGCAAGCAGATTTAATACATAGTACATTTAAATCGTGAACATAATAGTTCATGTGAATTTGTCTGTGCTTACCACAAAAGGAGGTGGTGGCCAAGCGACTCCTCTCCAGAGGCGGGGCCCATTTACTCCAAATCCCATGGCATGCTGGGTATGTCACTCCCTGTCAAACAATCATATTATACTAATCATAAGTATAAGAATTTAAAGGAACGCTTTGCTTTAATGTTAAAGAAAGTCTTGAAAACAATTTCTAGCTTACATCACACCATTAATTTGAAAAAACAGGCTGATTTGAACCCTTTAACTGTCTGAACAGACTTGCATTTGAAAGTATTCTTAATGGAAGATAAACCACAGGCATCAGATTGTACCCCTGAACCAGCAGGAGGGAAATATTCAGTATCATTGTGTCAGTTCTTTATTATTGTTAGCTTCCAATCCTAATGACGATACCAGTGCTACCATGTGCTTTGCAATTTATCTCATGAATTTAAATATCAGACATAAGGCAGCCCAGCAGATCAAATAAAGTCTGCATGGTATGAACACACATCAACCAGTCAAGCTCTAAGATCAATAGACATTACTCAGAGATTTCATCAGACTTTGACTGATTGCTAACCTTTTTTTCTTATTCATCACCTGTGAGAATCCATACAAAACACCCTCAAATATCTTCTACCAAAGGCAATGTGCGAAAATGCTAAGTAGTAATATACTGATATAGTATATGGAGACAAGTCCATAATTATTGGCGTCCTGCATGAAACTCATAAAATCAAACAAGGACACTCAATATGTTTTCTCTGTGGAATACTAGTGCCAAACAGCCCAGCACATGAACAACTGATATTTCTGAAGCCTTTCCTTGAGAAAATTAAAATCCTAGGTTCTTTCTGTAACATTTAACAAAGTAGGATATTGAACCACAATTCTGCAGAACCTTTCAAATAGCCTTATCATTTTGGGCTTGCATCTGACTTCAATCTTTCGTTCATCTGGACCCCAGTCTTTTTAGTAATGTTTAAATCCTAGCAAGGTCCTAATCCAGACAGCAACATAGTGCTAAACTTTGATTTTTGTATTTGCAGCAAACATGTTTGTGTGGGTTTGGATGTATGTTTGGAGTAGTTTCAGCTAAGGTCTGGCAGAAGCAATCAGGTTTTGAGCTGAAATATACTAGTGCTTCTGAAATTATGATGCCATTTATCTTCACAGGAGCCCCGGAAACCCCACCAGCAGCATATTTTACACTAGGCATGTAGGTACAGTAGCCAATAATATCAAAAGCCTACAATCTTGATGGTCTCACTTGACCACAGCAAACAATTTTAATTGCAATACCAGTGACAGTTGATGAAGGTTGAAGGCTGTGCACAGGAAGAGCATCCACCATGGAATGCCAAACATCATAATAGAGCAGAGGTGGTGCAATTCTGAAACTGTGATCTTTGATGACATGATTACTCTCTCAACATTTTCTCAGTCTGTGTGTGAGTGTGTGGGGCAGTATGTTCATATGTTTATGAATCCAAATCCTGGCAGATTTCCAATTATTGGGTTTTTTTTTTAGAGAAAGTGTATTTTTGTCATTAACCAAATTGTCCAGATTCACTGCTGGATATTTTTTTACATTAAAAGTTCTGTGGTGTTCCCAATGGTAATGGATGAATGTCCCTGCATGTGAGCACTGACAGGGAAACAGGAAATGGTCAGAGTTTCAAGGGACTGAAAGCAGTTAGGCTACTGTCACTTAGCCTAGTGATTTTTTTGTGACGCTGGATTTATTGAATTATTTGTTTGTTTGTTTGTTTGTTTGTTTGTTTGTTTGATTGATTGATTGATTGATTGATTGATTACTATTATTATTATTTGTTACATTTCCTCCAGTAGTTCAGAAGTCAGTTCAGTAGCACACGTGACCTGCTCACCTCCACGAGCCCCTGTAATATCCTGACGAATATGACGCAGCCGTAGTGCACGCGCGCAGCTGACGGGATGAACATGTTGAGGGTGGAGGTGAGAACGATGGCCGCCCCGAACACTCTGACAAACAGAAAGTACACCATCACCTTTTCACAATTGCAAGAAAGCATTTTCAAAAAAGGACGAATAAATTTTTTTGCATGCGCTTACATTACAATCAAATACAATGCATAACGAAAGCAGCCTATAGCCCTATATAACAATGTGAATATTTATAATGTGAACTAGCACGTCTCCTCGCAGTCTAAATGTTCAGCCTGGAGCTATGTCCCCACTTCATTAGCATATTCATATTTTTATTTGCACAAGTCAAACACATGTTGTGTTTTATTCTTTCTGCATAGGAAATATTAGATTGGTTTAATTCAGTAACAAGAACAACCTGTGTGTACCAATCTTTTATAAAAACAAAAAAAGAAGAAGTAGAAAAGAAAAATGTGAAAAACAGAATTGAGTGAAATAATTTCTTTCTCGCTAGACTGACCCTTCAGGACAAAATCCGAAATTACAAATAAATAACAACGAGTTACAAAACCATTAAAATATACCGAAATCTTTGTTAACCTATAAATGAAGTAGATATACACGTGAGATTCCAGAAGTTCATGTGTGCCAGATTCTTTTTTTTTCCCTCAGCCAGCCCAAAAGCCTAAACACTCAGCTTTGTTGCTGCTCAGTATCAATACCAGGCTACAGGCTCAGAGAGAAAGGGCAATAAAGTAATCTCAATCTAGGATTGCATATGTAATATGAAGGGGCATGGGTAAGCCCTGTGGCAGGGTCTCCAACCCCACACACACACACACACACACACACTGAACGGATTAGACACGGTGTTCCCCCGGGATCTCATTAACAGGTGGAGAAAGCCAAAGCCCACTTCCCCTGGTGTGTTCTGTCACCAAGCCAAGGGCAATGTCCCAGCGACACTTAACGGCCTGATTAACAAAAAAAAATTTATATACGTGTGTGTATATAATATATATATGTATATATATATATATATATATATATATATTATATTATATTATATTATATTACATTATATTATAAGAAATGATTCTTATTGCTATTTTTCCTTTGTATCAATAAACGACCAGAGAAATTATTACATTTTAAAATGCGCATTTTTTGTTTATAGGAGCCAAAATACTTGATACTGATGAACCCAGTTCTTTTGAATACTTGCAGTACTATTTAAATCATCAAACTCTTGTAGTATAAAAACGGGTGAAAATACAAGACGGCTTGAAAATATCTAGCCTAAATCTAGCCTACTGACACAGGACAGATGGCCTAAATAGCCTTAGTAGAGTGTTAAGCTGTTGTGGTGCACAAGCCTGTAAATTGATGGGCGAAGTTAAATAAATAAATTAATAAATAAATAAATGTGAAAAAGTGTGTCTAAGCGGATGTCAGGTTTACCTGTTTGCTGCTAATCGTGATGATATGTACCCTCCTGGGATTTGGGTCACTATATAACCCCAGAAGAATGAGCCGTGGATCATCCCCACTGTCTCCGGGTCCCAGTTAAACTTGGCTTTCTGAGAAACAAATGAGATGAAACAGTGCTCACACACACAAAACTCTGAGCAGTAGTTGAAACTGGATGAGAAAATAAAATAAGTAGTCTGTAATAGGCTAACCATGTAGCGTATTTTGTAGCAATGTGTCGGCTTATGATTTAGAGTTTCCATGTATTTCTTTTGGGGTTTTTTTCGTTCCTTCATGTAGGCTAGAATTTTTTTTAATGTAGTAATAATAATATTACAGCTTATCCTTTAAAAGATCATTTGAATTCACCAAGTTTGCAATGTCACATGTCAGGGCATAAATTGCATTCATAAATAGGTGAAAGGGGGACTTACAAAATCAGTTGGAAAAAAATGTAATAATAATAATAATAATAATAATAATAATAATAATAATAATAATAATAAGACTGTTAGATTCATAAATGAAATAAATAGATTTTCATAAGTGAAAAGCAAAAAGTCCAGAAAATGATAGGAAGAATAACTAACGGGGGGAATTTTGGAAAACATTTTTCTTTTCTTTTCTTTTTTTTTTTATTAAAATCTGAAAATTTTATTTTAAAAAATAATCTAAATTTTAGGCTAATCATGAAGTCAGTGGAAGGCCAGAAACGTGTGTGTGTGTGTGTGTGTGTGTGTGTGTGTGTGTGTGTGTGTGTGTGTGTGTGTGTTTGTTTGTGTGTGCAGAAGA
>JAQLOM010000023.1:6101895-6112947 GCA_030068315.1 Chrysichthys thysi
TTATTTGGATTTTTACAACATTATTGTTGAAATACACAGTCCTGAAAAAGGGGCGTTTCTTTTTTGCTGAGTATATAAAAGAAGAGAGTGTTTGCCAACCGTGGAGATTAAGAGATTCATGCCAGTATTAGTCCTTTATCAGTGCTAGCAGAGGATACAGTAAAGACAGTGACCTCACAGATGTCCAGTTTTTAAGTAAACATATTAAGTCACACATTCTTTCTCATTAACCATCATATCCTGATCATTGTTGTGGTGGATCCAGCACCTATCCTGGGAATAGTGTCTGTGAGGTAGGAGTACACCTGGCATGGGACGGCAGTCTATCACAGGTAACTGTAAATACACAGCCACTTTAATCCTCCTCAGCATACATGACTTGTTTCCCATTTCTCTTTTTCTGCAATTCTTTATCTGTATTATTGTGTCTTTGGTAATGATGGAGCTGATAATCAGCTCCTGAATTCTAACCATCCAACCCTACTGTTGAAAATGCAAGTTTAGTTCTACTGAAACTCTGACTATTAGAGAAAATATACACAAGTTGTATTTCAGATTACTGAAGACCTCAGTCAACCCTTCACAAAACAGAACCAATTCATGACTCAAAGAGGTCCATATGGATTCAAATAAAATAAGGTTTTAACATGAATCCTGTGGTTAGAAATAATTATTTGGGTCATCAGAACACGTCACGTTAATTTTTTTCTTGTGTTTGTCTCTCTCTGCTGGTCAAACTGAAAAAGGGCCACAAATGTGCAATTTTCTAGTGTTTAACGTTTCCATTATCATTATCAGTCAAAAATTGTGAAAGAAATCATCATTTTTTTCAGTTTTTTATTTACGCATAATGTATACTATCCTTAGGACAAAATTAAGTAGAACAATAAATGTATTTTATGGCAACAAACTGTTTGATGTAATATCCCAAGTAACAAAAATGTTCAGATAATGTAGCTAAGATATTAGCAGTAAAAATAATATTAGTCCAAAAGTTAGATATTCCTTTTCTGAACATGATGGCTTATAAATATTCTTGTTTGAATTGTGTGCCTGCCTCCCAACTCTTTTGAATCCTCTGAAAAGCTTTCAGTTGTAATGAACTAGGGTAAGGCTCAGGTTTAAGGCTCAAAGAAGACAGACTGTTTGACAAATTTTTAAAAAGCAACTATCAGCAGTTTCATTCATATGCATATTTAACACTACATACAGAGCATGATGAAAGGTGAGAACCTTTATTTGGAGAGGCTACGCACATAATTGCTCAAACAGACAGAGATGTTGGTGAACTTTTAAATGATGAGTTTCTCTTTCCTTTTATTCATTTCATTAAAACCAAAAACATGTACACTTGGGCCAAGCTCAATCACTCACTTATTGGAACCATTTAAGCCTTGGGGGAAACAGGGCCTACTACTGCGAGTGAAGCAGGAATGCACCCTTGATGGGTATGATGCACACATTCACACTCATTCACCTGGTAATTTATCTTCATGGTCAGTTGGTCCATTACCAAGTTTTGGAAGATGGGAGGATAACAGACATCCTGGAGGAAACTCCTGTGGACAAAGATAAGATTCAAAACTCTACTCAGGCTCAGGATCAAACCCAGCTATGGCTTTTAGGTTCCTTTTTTTTTTTTTTTTAATAAGTGACCACAAACTAACATTCTGGGAGTGTCTCCTTAACTATAACTCAAAATTAAGTAAATTGTGTTCATTTTAGTTCATTAGATTTGAAGCTAAGATACTGAAAAACAGTTTTACTGTAATATATTTAAGAGTAAAGAAAATAACCCTAAAGATAAAATAAATAAATAACAAAAACCCAAATATTTATAAACATGTTTAAACCAGCTCCCTTAGCACAAGCTCTTGAGCTTCTTGCACATGCTTGAACAGGGTCTATCAATCTCCCAAATCATCACTGCCAGATAGCCAATAATACATGTGCTGATTTGTACTCATTCATATGAGTATTTTACACTACACACAGAGCATGATGGAAGGTGAGAACCTTTATTTGGAGAGGTTACACACATAATTGCTCAAATAGGGAGAGATGTTGGTGAACTTTTAAATGATGAGTTTCTCTTTCCTTTATTCATTTCATTAAAACCAAAAACTTGTACACTTGGGCCAAGCTCAATCACTATATATCAAGCTCCCAAATCATTACTGCCGGATAGCCAATAATACATGTGCTGATTTGTCTCCCCCTACTGGGCAAACTGGGAATTACATACTTAAACCCGGAAGCAGATTTATGCCTGCTCCGTACACTAGGGGGCAATATACACCTTCTGTCTCTCCTTACATGAACAGCACGAAGAAGAGAGAAACCTACGGTATGGCTTTTATGTGCATTTTAATCAATTTTTGAGCTGAACAAGTTTATTTTGCATACTAATTCCGGTACAATATGTCTATATGTGTCTCTAGAAAAAAAAATCAGAAATTGTTTGGTTGTCCCTTTTCTTTTCTGTGTAGCAAAAACACCGTTAGCGGGGCAGTTAGCTTATGTTGTTAGCTACTAGCTAACACATGTTGACAACAGAAGCTGAAGATACAAAAACAACAACCTGAATGCTGAGCAGTCTCTCATGTTTGATGTCACATGTACTTGCTTACGTGTATTTCCTCACAGGGCATTGCACCTCAGTGCTATGGCGATGATATCTGGGATTTCTCAGAAGCTGAGCATCTGTGCTGAAATGGGAATCTCGCAGATCCTGTGAGTCTTCAATCCCAGTAAGGCGCACCAGTGTGCACACCAACACAAGTGACAGTTTTGGGACAGGAAGTACTGTTTTTGGGCTTACATTTGAGTGGAGCACAGGTCCTGGAGTATTTCTTGTTCTGGACATTTTAGTATTTCCCCTTTTCCAACACACCTGATCCATCTGAGCTGTTTAAGAGGCCTTCCTGAGTGGAAGTAGGTGTGTTAAAGCTAAGAATTTTTTTTAAATGAATAAAATGTGCAGGACAAGAGGCATTCCAGGACTAGAGCTGGGGACCTGTGACACTGCCTGTATTCACACACCTTTTTTTCTGAATCCATACAGAAGTAGCTGTCGGAGACCATTAGTAAAGGTAAGCACCCTTGGGGCATCTTGTAATGTCTGGTCTTGGGTTGATTACACAAGCTGAGTAATTTCAGACACCTTCTGCAACCACTGTGGAAGACTCCAGTGTGACCAAATGCATATTTCATGTTAAATAATTAATTTAAGTAAAATAAACCAGTTATTAATCATGGCATGCAAAAAAAACAAACAAGCAAACAAAAAAAACCCTGTTTGCTGTATCCCAGTAACTAGGGCTGGGTGATGTGAATATATCATGATATTTTATGATATCTTCACAATAACGATATTTATCACAATATACAGTAGAGATCAAAATTAGTTATGGCTCAGAAACCCACTAAGTCACTTAACTGTGGACCAAAAATCACACCAGAGCTGTGTGAGAGACTAGTGATGTCCTGTGGCCGCAGATGTGCTGAAGTCATTCAAAGCACCGGCCTGTACACTTCCTATTAATTTATGACTGTTGTAACCTTTAGAGAAATTTAGTTGTGATCTTTCTTCATGCTCCAGTCATTGCTGTTCCCTAATTTTGATCAGTGTTCTTTTTTTTTAAATATCTTATTTAAATTTCTCATACTGTGCTTCTGAATTGATGTAACTCATGACATATGGTTAAAATCCTGCTCTTTTACTCCTGTTTGGATCATTTCCACATAGGACTGCGTAGTGACCTTGACATTTAGGAAATTGTAGGTTGTTAATTTAGGCTTTAAATTAATTAACTCTAAAGTGATGTATTCAGGGGGGGGTAAAAACACTGCAGCTATCTGCTCATTTCTGGAGGAAAGCTGAAGTTTCTGGTAAATCATGATACTAACGATATTCAGTTAGCTGATGTCATGAATGCTCATATCGCGATAACGATACTTTATTGATATATCACCTAGCCCTACCAGTAACTGATATCATTTACTATTTGATATTTTTTATCTTTTTCACAGGAGCTTCCTTTGTTAGTTCTAAAACCTCCAGCTTTCGACACTGCTCCTTGTTGACCTCTGAATATATTTGCACAATGAGTGACCCAAAGGGTAGAGACGACACACCCCACAGTCTGTCCAATCGAGATGCGATTGACCTGCCTGATGATGCCTCTTTGAGTGACTCAGATCCTGATGAGTCCTCACAGCCCCTCAGTAGAAAGGTTGAGGAATTGTCTTCTTCCTCTGATGAGGAAAATTTTCAAGATGGCAAAGATGTTTCTCAAGGAACTCCAATGTTCAAGTTGACTGGTGGGGGTTTTGGCTTCTCATTCCGCAGCAAAAGCATCTTTGATCAACTGGATAATGCAGTGAAGCTGACTTCGAGCCCGCTGGCTGACGACAATGTCGTTGATGGTACGTTTGCTCGTCCTGCTCCGCCATCGCCCCCTGTGAAACCCAGAGAACCAGAGAGAACCAAGAAAGCATCATCAACCAAGGCAGTACCAGACTATCTGCTTCACCCTGAACGGTGGACACGTTATAACCTGGAGGATGTTCCTGAGACAAGCGACAGAAAAAATAGCCAGGTGGCCCATGAGTTCATACAGGGACTCCGGAACCGTAGAAGATCCCAAGAAGCTGCTGCAAGTTCTTTTAGCCCAGCTTTCAACCAGGACCACGGCAGCAAATCTGAGCACAAGATTGTCTTCTCCAAGCCCAGTCACTCCTCCAAAGATGAAGCCCAAAATCTGCACAAAGTGGACCGAGCAAATCCAAAAGAGGTTGGTTTAGTTCATTTGAATGACGAACAGGAAGAAGAAGAAGAAGAAGGAAGGGGAAAGATGGCCTCTCTTCACCACAACCTTCCATTGGCTGGTGAGAAAAAGAAAAGAAAGTGGGTGGATGAAAGTAACAATGAAGATGGAAAAGGGAATAATGTTACTTTTAGCAGCGGTAGGAAAGTGAACCGCAGGAATTTCCGTAAGGCAGTTGAGGAAGAGGACTAAAAGCATTTGAGTGCATGCATATGCCCAACCCTGATCTCCTCTGTGAATATAATCAGCTCTTAGAGCTGTATAAGCAGCGCTTCCCCTTGCTCTCGTATTGACCAAGCACAGTCAGTACCAGACATGAGATCATATATTAAATTACTCTTCCACCCTGTAGGCTGTCTCTTCCGTAGTTTGTCATTTTTCTCATGTGTAAGACAGTATTGTAAAGTAATGAATGGATTACAAAAAATCTTATCTATACATAGTTTTAATGAATAAAAGTTGCTTTCCTGTCTTGTACACTGAAATCATATTAAATGTTTCCTCTTGACATTTGGACAGTAAAGAAGCTGATGTCAGTTTTGCATGGTTGTTTGGCTGAGTCATTTCACCCTGCATAAAGCAGAGTTGCAGTTTAACCCCCCTCCCTCCCTTTTTTTTAAATTGCCTATGCAACTTTTGATGCACATATGTTAGTGTGACATTACCCTGTCATAATGGTGTTTTGCATACAGAACAGGTTAGACAAAAAAAAAAAATCCCCAGCACAGATTCCTCATTCTAACACACCAGATAAAATTCACACCATGCCAGGACCCTGTGTCCTCTGGGCTAGATAGATTAGCTGACCTCTGCTCTCATTTACCATTTTATCAGTTGCATCTACCTGCTAGCTGCACTTTATACATATCCAATTACTAACTAGCTCATCTGTTCCTATGCACAATAGGTCAGCCCAAATTCACCCCATCAGTCAATATGCAGGACTTAAAATTTACAAAGGACCAGATATTATTTGGGTGGTAGATAATTCTCAGCACAGCAGCTGCAAGATAATGCCACATCATTGCTGTTGTGCTTGACACACTGGTATCACTGAAACAATTACCATGCTACTACATCCAAGTCACTGCAGGACTATGGGGGTGCAGTGTTTATGTATCTATGCAACTCATGCAGTAGTCTTATTTGATAACCATGATGACTACTAAGTGTTAACTCTACTGTAAGTATAGCACTTCTTGAATATACTGTGTTGAGAATACACTATAGAACTTTTTGAGAATACTCTACTGGATGTATAGCACTACTTGGCTAAGTGGTTAGCACTGTCGCCTCACAACAAGAAAGTCCTGGGTTCGAGCCCTGGGTTTGACCTGGGTGCCTTTCTGTGTGGAGTTTGCATGTTCTCCCCATGTCCATGTGGGTTTCCTCCGGGTGCTCTAGTTTCCTTCCACAGTCCAAAGACATGCACGTTAGGTGGATTGGCTACTCTAAATTGCCCATAGGTGTGAGTGTGCCAACGACAGACTGAGCGACATGTCGGTTGGGTTATTCCACGGTCGCATCAGATGATACAATGCCGCGGTGGCATGTGAAGACAGCAGACCCTACACGGCGCAGGACTAACGCCATGAAGAACTTCCCATCAGTCATCTTCAGTAACTCCTTTATCCTGATCAGGGTCTTAGTGGATCTGGGGCCTGTCCCCGAAACACTGGGTGTGCTGGAAACACACTAGACAAGATTTATATCACAGGATACAACCCCACCCCCACACCTAGAGACAATGTAGATTCAGCATTCCAGCTACAGGAAGGTAAAAGGACCCCGGCGAAGACCAGATATTGCAAACAGTGACCCCTGCAGCCCATTTAAGGAGCATTTATCAGGTCATTTCCAGTCTCACCCTATTTTAACCCTGGAAAACCCAGGCCACGTAATCATAATAGGAAAATTATCTCCACTGGATAAAATACTGATACAGACCCAGTGAACCCAAAGATAGGTGGGTTTTGTTTTGTTTTGTTGTTAAATTAACCCTTTCCTATTACATGTTATGAAATGGTCCTTATGAGACCTTCTGGGATGTCCATTAATGTCCACTAAGCAATGAGTGGATTAAATATTAGGGTCGAATAAAAGTTAGGGTCAGATATGACCCCGGGGGTGCTGCAGGGTTAAAGTTGGAGCAGCACGCGCTTCCCTTGCTTGCCGTGCAGTGACGTCACTGGTTCCCACCTCTGCGGCAGGTACAGCCGACTCCCCGGTGCGCGCGCGACTTTTGCGTGCAGGATTCCACAGTGGAGTAACGCGGAAGTGTAAGGCAGCCAAAGCCCTTGCTTATATATCCTGAAGCGCTTGATGGACTTTCTGTGGTGATTCTGGTAGCGGTGGAGCCGTGGACCTGGACTCGGATTTGGAGGAGGCAGCAGAGCTGAAGCTCATATTTGAGTTAATAACCGTCGGGGTACAAACTTCACCATGAACTCCTTCGAAATTCAGGTAAAAACAAACAAACAAACAAACCAACCAAGTAAAAGCCGGGTTTGTTTGTTGGGTTTATGTCGTGAAGGTGTGAGAGGTGCTGGTGTTGGTACATGTACATGACATGACTTTTTTCCTGCATGTCTGGCGTGTTGTTTCAGGACTTATTGTACTTCAAACATAATAGTTTGTTGCCAAACTTTGCAGGTGATTCAAACGAGTTTTCTTTGAAAGGAAATCAAGCTGTCCCACCCTGGTGACACACATGCATTTCTACAGAATTTGAACATCAGGAATTGGCTTAACGCTTTACGGTTTCCCTGTCATATGTCATATATATATATATATATATATATATATATATATATAAATATATATATATATAAAATTAGTTTTATGTTTCTTGATTCAAATATTGTAAATATATATGACTAAGCTAATAAAAAAAATATTTTGAGCTTTTCTCTATTGTGTACTGAACTTCAGGCATCCATGGGCATTACCCTTAGGGAAAAAAATAGTTCCCTGTGTGGGTGGTGGTGGTTGTTGCTGTTGTTTGTTTTTATTAATTTTTTAAATAGGGACTTTATTTGTTTTGGTGTTTGGGATTTTGAAAGAACATTTGGCCCTTATCCTGAAGGCAATAAGCTATCCGTTACTCTTAACAGCTTATTTGCATGCACAAGCTTAAAGAGGTGGTCTGATTTTGACACTTAGGGTGGGTGAACTTGTTGTCCAAAAAACATCTATTTCACACCCAATTGTGTGTTTTTCATATGTTTTGTAATAGTGCAGTGAAGGCTCAGGGGTTAAGTTTCTGGGATACGCATCAGAAGGTCAGAGTTTAAACCCTAAGCACCACCAGGCTGAAACTGTTGGGCCCTCAGGCAAAGTTCTCAGCTCTCTGTCCGACCTGTGCTCCACTTCCTAACAAACTGAGATATGCAAAAAAAAGAATTTCACTGTGCTTTAATGTGTGTGTGTGAGAGAGAAATAAAGGTTTATTCGTCTATGTGACAGTGCATTGAAATGGCATGTGAACACAAATTCATGTGATTTAATGGGTTTTTGCATGAAAAATGTGTTGCATGAAATTATCACACCTTTCTTTTGTTTTTAAATCACTTCTGAAAAGGAATGAATAACTAGAGAAATCGTAACGTGGGAAAATAACAGCATGTTCAGCACATGTGAAGAAGTCCATGTGGAAAAAATTCTGAATGAAAAAAATCTATATGAAACTTCCACGCCCTGTAAAATGTGTTCCTGAGAAGTATATGATTTCTGATTCCTGACTAATGACTAGATGGCATTTTTGGGCAGGATACTAAGTGCTGTCATGCTCTTTCTGAGAAATAAAATTGAATGCAGACAGAACCGTGCAGTTAATCTCACACTGGAACATTTGGTTGATATTGTGTTGAATCGTTTTACACTTAATATGATAAATTATGACGATAAATATGTGCAAGGACCAGATATTTATTAACAGCCTTTTGACAAACTTCCTTTATGTGATTTGGACATGGTCATTTAGATGTCATAATGACAAAAACAGTTGTTTGAGGTATTGAGGTGTAACATGAAAAGACTGGATGAACAGTAATTCGGTGCTGGTTATACTGGCTGTGTTGAGTGCTTTGTTGCGTTATTTCGCTGTCTTTTTCTAATTCAAACACATACACATGCCTGGACCTGTAATTAGGTTAAACCTGTCGGAGTAGACTTTGCATCTCGGCTTGTGCTTGCTACTGTTCCAGTGATCAAGCAAAACGTAGCATCATCTGGTAGAATCACTCTAGCCTACTGGCTTACGTGAATTCATTGTTATGACCTTTATTTTGGCCATTGTAACAAAGAACTTGCAAAGAGCTACACCCATTTAAAGAACCCTCAACACAAGAACAGTTAATAGTATCAGCATGCGATAGCTTTGTATAAACAAGGCATTTAGGTATTTCCTGGTTTTATTGCCACAAGACGGGTTTACAACAATCCGGATGTAGATTTATATTTAGAATCCTACTGAGGAAGACGGTGGAAACAAAAAAAAAAGAGATGACCTTAGGAAGAAACCTTAAGAGGTACAAGACTTGAAAGTGGACGCATCCTCTGCTGGGTGCCACTGATTAGCGGAATTCAAAAACATTGCAGTACCCCAATGTAGAGTAAAGTTAAACAGTGCTCAGTGCATTAAAAAGATGTTCTGCATGAGCATATTGTGGATTAGTCCTGTTTATTCTCAGCCCTGATCAAATCTTGTAATTTGTGTAACAGTTCAGAGTCATATTACTGTTGCTTAGCAACAGATCAGCAGGAAGTTCAGCAGGAATCTGATTTGCATCAGATTTATGTACAGAATTATGTAGCAAAGTGTGTTTTAGAGTTAACACATGGAGCAGGGTACAGTGGCAAACATAATAAATCAGTTAAACTTCTTGAGAATGCCTGTTTAAGGTACATTATTTTGACAGGTATGCATAAAGAAAGTGATACTAGAAGCAGAAACTTGTCATGTGGCACTGTTTCATTCTGCCTTGTCTAGGAATTAGATCTCTGCTTTTAAAGGTCATTCCTTATTTTTGCATTGTTGTGCTGTAGGATGACATCGAGCTGAATGTGGTGAATGGTGAAAACATTGAAAATGGCAGAGAGCCCTTAATGCCAATGGTAAGACACTACTCAAACTACTTTCTAGGTGTATGAAATTGCATTCTCGTGCTTCACAAATTAAATTGCTGTTGAATTATCGGATTCTCACAAGACTCTTGTTTAGCTATTGTATCATGCAGTCACACAGAACGCATTATATGGTCACAACTTCCTCTCAGGATCTATAACCCACAAGTAAACACAAAAATGTAATGACTGACAGTGAGTCATGAGGATGAGCTTTTTGTGTCTCGTCTGCATTGTTTTTTCATGTTGGTGTTTTTCAGGATTATGCTGCTGTGCGATCATCATTTGACTGCATACTTGTAGCACCTATAGCTCAAAATCAAGATGAGTGGAGATTCAAGAAGCAGGAGGCCTATATAAACGAGCTTATATTGAAAAAAATGAAAGTGACGGTGAGTTCTCAATCACAGCCTGGTAGAGGACAAGAAATATTGTACACACAACTTTATGCACTTGTCCTCACTCTGCATTAACAGAAAGTCTGCCAAAATAACAATATGTTCTATGGCATCCGAGCCCCAGAGGAAGTCTTCGACAAGTATAAGTACCTGCTGAAGGTGTCTGATGCTTGTAACTGGAGTGCTGAACATGGAGGTTGTGTCCAAAACACCACAAGGTGAGTATGAAATCTTGTCTACATCACTGGTTGCATTCCAGACGTTTACGTTAAAATTTATATGTGTTTATTCATCTTATAAACACATGCTCATGCTGCACACTGCTCCCACTTTGTCCAGAATCAGGATTGTCTGTTTCATCCTGCACCACACATACATTACAACAGGAGGTGAGTGAACTGCCTGTCATTCCCACTTTTTTAAAAATTACAAAATGACAAGAGGTCGTCGGGTTACGACACAGTTCCGTTCCTACAACAGTGATGTGACCCAAATTTTGGAGTAAGTCAAAACAAACCCAAGTCTAACACAGTTGTAAAATCATAATCTAGAACATGAAAACACAACTTAGCCAGCCTTATTTATAAAACAAGTTTGTTAATTACCAATTTTATTTTTCAACAAATATATATATATACTCAGCAAAAAAAGAAACGCCCCTTTTTCAGGACTGTGTATTTCAACAATAATGTTGTAAAAAT
>JAQLOM010000023.1:6113047-6124707 GCA_030068315.1 Chrysichthys thysi
TTTATTTTTTTTGTGTGTATATATATATGTGTGTGTGTGTGTGTGTGTGTGTGTGTGTGTGTGTGTGTGTGTGTGTATATGTGTGTGTATATATATATATATATATATATATATAAAATATAATATAATAAAATTATAATATAATAAAATCTATCTCCGTGGCTGTTTCTCTCTTTTCTGATATCTTTACAATGTCTAATTTCACTTCCATCGTGATGGCTTTCCTCTTCGTCAAAGCACTACCATCTGGAGACTCTGACTTTCGTTTAGGAGCCATGATAAGGACCAAAAAGTCGCCAAACAAAGCAATACAAATGGAACATTTGCGCTTTTTTTATGATCAACCTCGCCAACCTCCTCACTCATACGCCGCGTATTCTTCCACCTTGCGCGACCAAACTAGTTTGCCCACGTAGTCCATAGGTATGACGCTAATGGCATATACTATACTGAAACACTCGTGTTTTGTTGTTGTTGTTTTTTTGTTTTTTTTAAGTTTTTATGGAAGTGAGCTTCCTAAACTTGAAATGTTGTATGTTGAGACTGCTGTAACCTGAGGACCTCCTGTATGTAATTCCATTTTTGTATGACAAACTGTTGAAACCCCCTGCATTTATTCCTTACTGGAATCCAAATTGGTATGCCCTTAGAAAAAGGGTTCTATAAAGGGTCTTCAAGAGGGTCCATTTAATAATTAAAAGCCATGATAATTTTTCAGTATCATTCCAGTGTTAGCACGTTTGATGTTTTTCGGGAGTTATTTTTTTTTTTTTTTTTTTTTTTACATCAAACACTACGCCTAAAGGGAAATTAAGACATTGTTTCAAGAAGGACTCCAGAAAGTTTCCTAAATTTTTTTAGGAATATTACTCAAGCCAGTAGATATCTGTTTTTCAATCTCATCTTCTGCCGCTTAATCCTGTTCAGGGTCGTGGATGGGGAAGCTGGAGCCAATCCCAGCTGACTTCGGGCAAGACACAGGGTACACCCTGGGCAGGTCACCAATCCACTGCAATATCTGTTTTTATCCTAATGGAAAAATTTCACTACAATTGGATGGCCAGACTTAAAGTATTTCTCACTTGACAGTATTTCCTTCAAAATAAATTACTAAGAACATCATCACAAACCTGACTTCAGTTAATTAGCCGATAAACCCTGGGCATCTTTTTGGCATTTTCAGTCTTTCGAAAGCTAGACTCATGGGCAGGTTGGCAGGGTTCAGTAGATTGACCTGAAGCTAATACTGCATACTAATCTTACCCTACATAAGCAGCTGTTTCATGCAGTACACCAAGAACTGATACTTTTTGCAGACCACCTTGTTAATCAGTTGAATTCTAATCCTTCTGAACCCACCCAGAGAGTCTGAGGGATCTTATGAAGCAAGAAGTGTTCGAGACCTTGTTCTGCCTCCATGAGGTATTATTATTATTATTATTATTATTATTATTATTATTATTATTATTTGATCTGATTGGTTAAGCTTTAAAATATGAAACTCATTCTCGTTTTCTCTGCATTTGTAGAGTAAACAGCAGGAAGATCTGATGAGGAGGTGGGCCAACTGGGGGGCCATAAAACATCTTGCTAGCCAACCTGTGGATGATATCAGGTAAGGCCCTGTCTGTTCTTCTTAGAGCTGTCTATAATTTCTAACCAACTCTGTCTATAATTTCTAGTGCTTATTCCTCTATAAATTAATATTGCCTTCCAACATTAATGTGTTCTTGCAGAAATTACTTTGGAGAGAAGGTAGCACTGTATTTTCTATGGCTTGGCTGGTACACACGCTTGCTGGTTCCTGCTGCCGTCATTGGAGTGGTTGTGTTCCTCTATGCCCTGTTTTACTTTGATTCAAACCCCCTCATGTGAGTGAGACAAAAGCTTACTGGCATGTGTGTGTGGTGTGTTTAAGTATACATGGTGTACATTTTAGCGTGCGTTAAAATCACTATACTTCTAAAATTACTGAAGGGTTAATTCTGTCTCTGATTTGGATCATGTTTTGACATAGTTTGTGTATGTGTTCCAGAAAGGAAGTCTGTGAGTCCAACGTCACTATGTGCCCAACATGCGACAAGAGGTGCCAAGTGTGGAAACTGTCAGACACCTGTTTTTATGCTAAAGTAATGAAGCAGTAGATTAGTTCTTTGAGCAGTTTGTCAATCTACTCAACTTTTCATGTAAAGAAAACACTAAAAGTCTGAATTTTATCTGATCCTTTTTTTTTAGGTGAGTCATCTGTTTGACAATGAAGGAACTGTGTTCTTTGCGATGTTTATGGCACTTTGGGGTAGGTATCATTCTCCTGCCATCTCTTAAACAAATATAGCCAAACCATATTTATGCCTGATGGTTTGCTGTAATATGTTTAAATTAGCCACTCTGTTTCTGGAGCTGTGGAAGAGGCATCGATCAGTACATGTCTCCAGGTGGAAGGTTTTTGACTGGTGTGAAGATGAGGTGGAATATTATTTAATAATAAGAAAAAAATATGTCTACCTGCACCATATTTTTCTGGTCAATATGCTACCTGAAGCCAAATGTACCAGCAGCTCATAGCAAAATTAAGTGATTTGCCAAAAGCTGTTCTCCTGGATTTGATTAAAGCTGTGTTTGGTCCACAGGAGGAGCTGATCCTGGATATTGTAAACAACCCACACTGTAAACCCAAGGAGTATAAACACTCATACTTACAGAGCATTCTCGTTCTTCTGCTGTGTACGCTGGTGGTAAGACATTCAATTTGCTGCACTGCTCATTTTCCTTTTGTTGATTTTGTTCATGAGAGTGAGTGGATGTGTGTTACTCATTAACAAGCCCCACCTGTATACCATGTCTGTATAGCTAATAAATGTGACCTCAAGGTGCATGGGAGTAAAAACAGAGCATTTATGTCACAGCACTGTTACAAACAATGTGTTACTACATCTTCTTGCCATGGTAGTGTGGGTTTAATTTGGGCTCTCCTTTTTCCTTCCACAATTTAAAGATATGCAGATTAGGGCAACTGACTACATAGCCCATAGGTGTGAATATGAGTGTGAATCCCACATCTTGCCCATAGTCAGCTGGGATTGGCTCCAGCTTTCCCGCAACCCTGACGGATATAGATCACGCTATATAGATAGCAGTACAGATAATGGATGTATGGGTGGATGTTTATCCATTTTTTAACAATAGCATTGAGTGTAATTTTGGCTGTCTCTTTACAGTGAGATAAATCACACAAGATCATTCCCACAATTTTGAAAGAAGTACATAAGCTACTTATAGCCTACTTGTTTCCAAAGATGTAGCTTACAATCAGCCAATATAGTTTTTTGTTCCACTTCAGTTGCAACACTAAGTAAGTTAAGCCACCTGTATGTTTGAATAGTCCAAGCATATCACAAGGCATTTTAAGATTAAACACCACTACTGAGAACTCAGAAAGATCATTTGCAACTCATGGGGGCAAGTATCTTTTTGGAATACAAAATAAGAAATTGGACAAGCTTTTAATCTTAAGAACCTTGAAGGCATGCCCAGATATGGGCTGTAAGACTTAGAGTTTGCCCCTGAGATAGGGAGAAGGACTGTAGCTGATCATCAATCCTATTGTTGTGTCTTTTTCACTGTGTGTAGCTGGTGGTGATCATAGGTCTAACTCATGCACTGGTGATTTGTCGTGTGGTGACTGCCATGCTCCTGTCTGAGACCGAGTCAGAGTTTCTGAAACATAATGCCAGCATGATTGCAGTGACTCTGGGAGCAGTGCTGCACTACTTCACTATACAGATTATGACCCGGGTAAGAACCACCATCTGGTGCCACATTTCAGACTAATTCAATTCTTTTTAGAGTTCTTATTAACATTCATGGACAGGGTCACGTGCACGTATGAATGAGGTCAAATATTTGGCCAGGGATTCCCAGTTATCATGAAAAAAAGGTTTTCTTGCCTCTTGTTTCTTTTAGTAGCCATTACCTTCCGCTAGCCTGCTAACATGGCGAAACTTATACCTGGCCAACATGTCTGGTAACGTCACTGAATTCAGGAAGGACGGTATCAATAACCAATCAAATTAGACAACAGCATAATGATATAACTGGCTGGCAAATAATCATTTTATGTCAGCAGGGGGTGGGATAACTATGAATTAGGACTGGCTCACCAAGTGACCAATGAAATTTGTGTCTTATGAAAATCTCTGTTTAAAATTAAGTATTTGCTCAGCCTTTGGCGAGCTACTCAGAAGGGGGCGGCTAGCGACTGGTAGCTTATGAGTGACGCGTTGGAGACTCCTGTACTAGACTAAAACTTGATCATATGTAAAAGTATGTATACTTCAAGAAATATTTTATGTAAAATTAAAAGCTGGCCTCCAAATAAGTCATATAAGGGTAGGAAAGTATCTAATTAGCATGTTACTCACTACAAACATTAATCAGTTCAGCATAACCAATCCACTTATTCAGCGTGTATATTGGAAGTGAGGGGAAACATGGACAGAACCACAGATCAAACAAAGGATCATGGAGCTGTGATCTGGCTACCATCATTTTACATCATCTAAATTCTTGGTTCTTAAAAGTAATTATTTTGTAATTCATTCTGAGTTAAACAATTTCAAACCTAACTCAAAGGAATATAACTGAATGTACCGAAGTTGAATTAAAACGGGTCTCACCGAAAAGTCTAAATGGAGAGTATCACTACCTGCCTTTGCCAACAAAACTGAAGGATCAGTTAGTCAGTGATATTTATAAAATCCACTCAGGTAGTCAGAAAAATGCATTTGAGACATGCCTGGTGTGAATGACTGTCTGTCTCTTGTGATCAGATGTCAATGCTTAAGTCTGAACAGGGCTTAAAGGGTCTGGCTCACCCTTCCTGGAATTCAAAGAATTGCTTTTGTTTTTGTTTTGAAAGTATGCAACTGCTACACTGTTAGCTCTCTTTGAAGTAAAACCTCCACAAGTTCACTATTAATGATCCCCTCAAAACATATCTAGAATGTTATCTTCATTTATATGTCATACATAGAATCTTTTACAAAATATGCCTTATCTTTACTTTCCTTCACAGCTGCCCATGAGATGGCCAAGGCCAGCTGAAGTTCATTATATATGAAATAACAGTACAAAAACAGAATGGATCGAAAGAATTTGAAATATAGATAATAGGACAGATTATTTTTAATTGCACATTACAGTTTAAGGTCAGAGCAAGAAAGGTCTGAGTTTGTGTGATCCCTGTGATTAACCTGGGTGTCTTTCTGTGTGGAGTTTGTATTTTCCCCCCGTGTCTGCATGGGTTTCCTCCGGGTACTCCGGTTTCCTCCCATAGTCCAAAGACATGCACAGCAGGGATTAGGCTAATTGGCTGCTCTAAATTGCCCATATGTGTGAATGTGAGTGTGAATTCTCTTGGTCGTCTCAGAGGTTGTCAGTCTGTTGTGTTGCCCTGTGGTAGATCTACCCAAAGTGTACCACACCTCTCGCCCAAAGTCAGCTGGGATTGGCTCCAGCTTCCCCTTGCGACACCGAACAGGATTAAGCTGCAGAAGATGAATGAATGAGTGAGAGAGTGAATAAATTTAAGATCTATAGCCAAGCATTTTGACAGGTCGAAAATGGCGACTCGTTACTTGGTGTAGAGGATTCTGGAACGGGTGAGCGGTCCCCTTAAGATGTGACTGAGTCAGGATTTGCTACATCCTAGATCAACTAGTGTTTCCAACTCTGAGGTATAAACCTGCTTGCAAAAATGTAGTAGTAATAAATACAGGTATCATTTTATATAATTAAAGTGCAGTCTGCCATAGTAGTTTCACAACAATTAATGCCTGTGGTCTATAGTGAGGATCATGTGACTTCAGTTTCATATCACATCGCCATTGTGACTCTCACACAATGAATGCTGGGTTATTTCCTGTCATTCGGTAGAACATATTAAACCCTACAAAAGGGATGGAGACATTCTTTATTTAACAGTTTTTGTTGCCCTCTAAACATATTTAAACATGCTCATGAATATCCAAATCATGCCATGTGTTTGAACTCAAAAGAGAAACTGCTCTCGCCAGTTGGTTCAGTTCCTGTATTTATCAGATGTGAACTTCAGTCTTGTTTATTTTTTAAATCTGTACTTAAAGAGCATGGTCATTCAGTGGTGTTGTAACTTTGTTTCTTTGCAGGTGAACAGATTTGTGGCATTGAAGCTTTGTGAAATAGGTAGGTATAGAGAGTTAAGAAATTAGTCATGATTCCTCCACCTGTAATGTGTTCAGGGGTGAACTGCTGTAAATAGAGTCAAATGACTCATAGGTACTAGTTGAACAGGTTTCCTCAGTGAGGTCTACATGTAAACAGTGTGCATTTCTCGATATTTATTTTTCCTGTCCTATCTGTATTATCATATAGTTTGACACTTTTAGCAAGCACGGTATTTTCTTTTCAATTATTTAAAAAATTTCCAGTGTTTTTTTAAAAAAAATTTTTATTATTATTTTTTTTTTTTAGAAAACATGTTTCAAAACTATTGGCAGTCCACTAATCAAATATTAGGCCTTCCTTGGAAAGAATAATATGATATCCTCCTGTATCTTGAACAAGTGTGTATGAATAATACCATGTCTTCATACAGGAAATACAGCTCTTTTTATATTCCAGGCTTAGTGCAGATTTAATTCCCTTTTTAACTCACTTACAGGTTTTCATTAGGGTTCCAATTTGGAGACTGGGATGCTCATTGCAAAACCTTTTTTGATTTCAGGTGTAGGCAGTCATTTTTATACGGATATGGGTGCAGGTTTGCACTCATTAATGTGTTTATAGGTCCATCTTTGGCCAGTTTTTAGTCTTCTGAGACAAAAATGTGTTCTTATAAGAATAATGTTTATTAGAGGAGAGAGTGAAGGGTGCAAATAATTTCACGGTTGACTGTATGTATTACTAATCTAGCATTGTGTGTTACTGTGTGCTCCTGCAGAAAAGACTCGCTCATTTGCAGCCACAGAGAAGAGCTTTACTGTGAAAATGTTCACCTTCCAGTTCTTTACTCTGTTTTCCTCGCTAATATATGTGGCCTTTTTTCTGGGCAGGTAATACATAGCTATGCAGACTTGTCCTATATCCAATTCATAGTTGTTTTTTTCCAGATATGGAAAACCAAACCTTGAAACTGATGTACATTTTTCATGAATAAATATGTTCAGTTTGTTTAGTATTAAATGGACACCTAAACTTTGTTCAGGATTAATGGCTACCCAGGAAACTATGTGCGAATAGCAGGAAAATGGAGACTGGAGGAGGTAAGAATTATACATTTCCAATCCCCATAATTTTCTCCAAGCTTATCAATTAGACTATAGATGTCCCCAAAAGACATGCATGGATAGTACAAATAGCTGTATGTAGCTGATCTCCTGTATCCATTTGTGCTTTAGTGCCATCCTAGTGGTTGTCTTACTGATCTCTTCATTCAAATGGCCATCATTCTTCTGCTCAAGCAAACTATCAACAACATATTTGAGTTTGGTGGGCCGTAAGTGATTTTAACTGAACTATGAACTGCCCTAGTTTTTAACTTGATTGTTTTATTAAGGTCACTTGTTTCTTTCTAGGTGGTTTAAGCTTAGGCTTAGAAATAGAGAATTAAAGAAAGACCTGGACAACTGCGGTAGCTGCAACACGCCAACATGTCAAGGAGATGGTCGTGACCTTGAGCTCTGTGACGTCTGCAATCTCAAGGAATGGCTGAAGAACTACCATCTGAACACTGTCGATGCTTTCAGTTTGTTTAATGAGTTTTTAGAAATGGGTAGGTGTGTTTGAACAGAAAACAAAGCATTTGTCTTGTCGTCAGGAGATAAGTTTCAAATCCTGATGATGGCATAACCATCTGAGACAGGGAACCAAGGGAGCAAAATTGGCTATGCTCCTTGGGGTTGGTGGGATAGCATACTCTTCTCTATCAATCACAGAGACATGAGCTAATCATAGGTGCCTATGAGATTATGTATATGAAAGAGGGAAGATAGCACTTTCCTTGGAGTGTGTTATGCTGCTTGGTGAAGCACCATGAGTAGCAGTTTGAAAAGATGTGGGTGCTTGGCTTCACATGTCTCCTGAAACATGAAGCCTTCACCCTGCCTGCTTGGTAGTTGTCATCTGATTTAAAAGAACAGTGGCCGGTGAATAAATTATGGGGAAATGGGGAGAGAAGTTTATTATTCAACCAACTCTCCTGTTCAGCAAACATTGCTGCTGTGACCCGGACATGCAGATTTCTCCTTTGCAACATTCGGAGGATCCGCCCCTTCCTTATGTGTTATTCTGGCACTTATTCACATACAATACAGTCTCTGTTAGGTCATCTGTACTGTGCCCCATTTCAGTTCAGCACTAATTTGCCGTTCACCCCTCTCTGCAGTTATCCAGTACAGTTTCACAACCATCTTTGTAGCGGCATTTCCCCTGGCTCCGCTTCTTGCCCTCATCAACAACATATTAGAGATCCGACTAGATGCCATTAAAATGTTGTGCATGGAGCGCCGCCTAATTCCAAAGAAAACAAACAACATTGGTGAGATGCACTTATTTGCAGCTGTGCATGTAATTATTGTAAAAGAATACTCAGAATATCAGCTTTGCAAGGTATGCTATTTTATTCCAACTGTTTGGTTACCATAAATTGCCTGTTCTCTGTGTGTATGCAGGTGTGTGGTATAGAGTTCTAGAGGTAATTGGGGTGGCAGCAGTCATTGCTAATGGCCTGGTCATCGGTATTTCATCTGAATTCGTTCCTCGTCAGGTTTATCGCTATCGATTCGGACCATGTGCTAATGGGACAGCCACAGACTTGAAGTCAGTATCATAAATTGGATCCATTACTGTATATTTATGTCAGGAGATGTGCAAAGCTTTGCTAGATATACAGCCTTGACGTATGAAATAAAAGTAAATAAGATACATTAAGCAGTGTTAGAGATGCACTAAGCAGAAGTGCTAGAAATTTTGTGTGTTCATCAGGTGTCTGGAGGGATACACTGACTACACACTCACCACCGCATACATGTCTGATCCAAAAGTGCGTGAAGACTTCACCGATGAACACATGATAAATATCACACAGTGCAGGTGAGGTTCTGCAAAAATGTATTTATTTATTTGTTCAATTTATGAATTATATTTGAGTTTATTTTTTATTATACTATATTAAAACTTTGGCTTAATTTGTTACTGAGAAACAGAAAACCACAAATTATGTTAAATTAATGTTTGCTTACATTAATTTACAAACACCTTTTAGTCCATTTCTTATTAACTGACTAAAAAAGTACCTGTGAATGAGTTAATATACATAAGCTACAGAAATGATAATATAGTTGTACAAGCACATTATTATAAGCGTATGATTTGCATTACAGTCAGCATAATATGAAGATGGTAGACCAGTACCTATAAAAGTAGTGTTTAGGGATAAATGACATCTGTCTAATGGGATTAGCAATAAAAGAGCTGGTTAAAGAATAACATACAAAGAAAAGCTTCACTAACAAGCATTTGTTATCCTCCAGCTATAGAGCATACCGCACTGAAAATGACCAAAGCTTCACCTCACAGTACTGGCTCATAGTGGCAGCCCGCTTTGCTTTTGTCATCTTGTTTGAGGTATGATCGCTAGTTCTGTCTGTCACACTGTATTTGTATATTAGTATGTGTTTATTCTTTTCTAATCTAGTTTTCCTAAATTTTATGTCTTATTGAAATTTTATATACGGTACTTTTTTGTTTGCCTCTTGCCAGTCTTTAAAAAATAATATACTATTTCTTAATAATAATATCAATTGGGATCATGCTAACCAAGATGGACTATGCTAGCTGATCCAGGTTAGCTTGGATTAATAGACATCTTAGAATTTACTTTGAAATGAAAGAGCTTGCTTAATTCATTCTTTCATTGAATGATTATTGGGTTCATGCTAGTTGGACCGGCATCATGCTAACTATTCAAATTGGCTTTTTAAATGCACCAGAATTTATGCCCTAGTGTAGGAACCCTTTCCTGTAAATGTTATTGTTCACTGTGATCTTCCTCTTCTTCTCAACAGCATGTTTTAGTAGTGTGTAAGTTCATCGTTGCCTGGTTTGTGCCCGATAACCCCATGCGGGTGAAGAACAGAAGGCTACGTGACAGACTGGACAGGCTAAAACAAGAATTACGGTGAGTAATGTAGACAGAACTTTATTATAATGTTTATTGTTTCTTGTCACAGCTCTGAGTTGCTTTTTTCCCCCCCTTTTTATTGTCTTTAGGGAATGGAATGCTCAGTACAACAGGGCTACTGATGTTTAATTAACGAATTAAAAACTTTACAACTGGATTTCTTAAAAGGACTGTGTGCGCACACGGAATGCAGCCATGAAGATACAGCCTCAGTACATGATGGAGAGATGAGGGAAATAGATTTAAGCCATGATTTGCGTTGTGACTGAAGGTTAGAATCGTGTTAATAATGTGCATTAATTGCATCTCTATTTTATTTTGCGAACCAAAAATCAAATTCATTTGATAACATTACTAGACATATAAAATGCTTTTAAAGGATTAAAAAAAATAACGTAAGCAATTGAAAACTTAAACATTTGTTTAAGGGCTCAACAGTGCAAGATGGCCATTTTGACAAGCTTAATACAGCTGGTTAACATTTTAAAAGTTACCCTGTTGTGTCACAGTACACTTGTGAGGCTTTAGATGGGTTCAGGAAATGGTAATCTCTGAAAATGTGGATATAAAATTTAAAAAGATTTCAAATACATAAGGTATGGAATTACCTTTAAGCTTTGCCTTTAAAGGTGAAGGATACATCCAAAGGGTCAAAAAGTGCACATTAATGAGTGCCACCCCCGCAACAAGATATGGAAAACACCCCCAACCCCCCCCCCCCCTTTTTTTTTTTGGCTGACCGTGCAACCCATAGCTTGCACAGTGACATATAATTGTGTAATGGTTGATAATTACCATTTTGCAGATCCATGCTATTCTAATTTGTACGGTCGCTATTGTTATTGTATTGTAAACCTTCTCACAGAAGGTAAAGTGAATCAACTTTTAAAAATGCTCTATAAAATCTCTGGTTAAGTCTCGTGTTAATATTGAATGCTGTTCATATTGTCCCCACTTGATGGCAGTAGTGGCAAGTTTAAACCGAGGCAACATGAGAAATATAGATGCAAACACTTTTATTCTAGACTACGTACTAATTGTTATATACATTTTTTGCATAGACACTGGACCTAAGAACAGTTTGCAGATTACACATATATGTGCGTGTGCACATCCTTCTTTTTTAATTGTTGTTGTTTTGTTTTTTTCTTTATGTATCTGTGGTTTTGTTTTTTTAGTTTTTTTTGTGCATGCAGTATGAAGGGAGAAATTTTGGGTTATATGAGTGAAATTACATTGTGGTTGTGCATTTGTAAGTTTAAACTGTGTTGCAAGAACTGTGAATGTATACTGAAGAAAAATATAAACGCAACGCTTTTGGTTTTGCTCCCATTTTGCCTGAGCTGAACTCAAACATCTGAAAAATTTTCTACATACACAAAAGACCCATTACTCTCAAATATTGTTCACAAATCTGTCTAAATCTGTGTTAGTGAGCACT
>JAQLOM010000023.1:6152066-6162804 GCA_030068315.1 Chrysichthys thysi
AAAGGTAATGTGCATTAAAATCATCTGTTTATTTCATTTAGTTTTATTTTTCTATAATTAAGGTTCTTTTCATTTTATTGTATGTTTTAAAGCCAAACATAAACCCATAATACACTTTAAAAAACATGCTTTGAGGGCTGAAACACATGAATTGTATTTACATTCATTTCAATGGTGAAAAATTGATTCGAGTCGTGAACAAATCGGTTTGTGAACAGTCGTTCACAAGTCAAGTTCGTGAGTCAAGGTCCCACTGTATTTAAAAAAAGAAAGTCTCTCTGTGCATGGGTATACGTCAGGCAGTTATACATGTTGAATACTGCTAGAAAAACAAGTACAGCATCCAAACAATAGGTTTTAATTTTCTTAAAGGCACCAAATGAAGCAGGAGCAAGTGCTAAAAAAATGTTATGACAAATATATTGCTTCTTGACATTGACTCTTTAGAAATTTGATATAATAAACAGCCTTAAAAACTGGGTGATGACAATATAGTATTGTGGCATCATCACAATATTCATATAATTTTCTAAATGATCACAATATGCTTTTTCCCCCCTGCACAACTGCAAACTGACTGCACGCAGATGATTTGATGTTAAAATTTTACACTTAAAATAAAACCAGTTATGGATAAGAAAAAATAGTTTTTTGCTTGCTTTTTAAGTCTTCTTTACACCATTACACCATTTTAATTTATTTTTATAAGCTCAAAGATTTACTTTATTTCTACTTATACTCTTACATTAAATTATTGTAGACATTAAAAGTAAAGGTAAACCATACGGCTGCTTTGCTGGCTTTTTGTTAGATGCACATCATGGATCATAGAACGTCTAAGAATTTTTAACAATATTATTATACTTTTGCCAAGTCACTCATTCCTAAAATATCTTTCATGCAATGAATATAAGACGAAATATATAAATAAGTAAACAAATAAATAAATGAAAGATAGGTACAACAAAGGAGAGAAGCATGACTCTTAGTGTGGTGCATAAAATATATGTTTCAGATTAAGTGAACTCACAGTCTCATGGAAGACCTTCAGCACACCAGCTGCACTGTTTTTATCACCATCGATGTTCGCTTGAGTGCCTCGGTCATACACGGTGTCATAGAAGCCAATCATGTCTTTAGAAATCTGAAAGCGGTGAAGAAAATCATGAAAATTCTTTGCGTTTGCTGGCAAGCTGTAAAGTTTTGGGTGGAATAATCTTCGAAACGGTAAATGTCCATAATGGAAAACGCATTTATAGTTTGCATTGTGAATATCTCGTCATATATTTCCCCCTCACCTGGTCTTTGTGAATATATCCCCAGATACCAGCAGCAACCTCACAGGCAAACAGGATGACCAAGCAGGTGAAGAACTAAAAAAGGAGAGAAGGTAGTCTCTACTTGGTAGATTATATGACTTCCATCAGTCTACCTGAACATAAGCTCATAGCTATGCCGTTATTCATGATAACATATACCCCTGAGTGACCTATTGCTTTTATACAGTTTCAGAGTATTTCAGTTGTATTTTTAATGTGGCCCATAACAGGAGATCCACTGCAAGTGAACCGTTACTGTACACGACAGTAACATGGAATTACCACACGGGTTTAGATAGATGTTTAGATAGATAGGTAGGTAGGTAGGTAGACAGATAGACAAAAATAAATAAAAGCCATTTTGCCCTGCCTGAGAGTTACTGGCTAGACCAGCAGCTCTATTACACACATTTTAAACATTCAATTATTCTGACATTTTACAGTACAGTCTCTGCACTCTGCCTTCAGTATAAATTTGACGGCAGGTTCCTTTGATCCTGATTCACAGGTGAATGAAGTAATATTGCATTTGTCTACTGGATAATTAACCGGGTGGAAACAGTATCGTAAAGTGGTAAGTGACAAACTGATTTCTGAATTCAAGGGATGATTAAACCTGGTGCCCTTCATGAGTAGTCCATCTGCATGCCAACTCCGACTAAAGTTGTGGACAGACTGTAAAGTGTGTGTTGTGTATGATGTGGTCTCTACAGATAACTTTGATTTGGAACACCAAGAGTCCTATTTTTGTTATTATAATGTGCATGCAAGCCACATGGCCACACTGCTGGCATATCTGAGCATCAAAGCCCGTCTTTTCATGACCATCAGCCGACACTGGCATGGGATTAAAGGAAACATAATAAGAGAGAACTGATAGCCAATCTATTTTACATTAAGTACGTGATGCCACCAATGATGGCAACATACCGTAATATTTAGACGTTCCTTAGCTGATTATATGTTTGAGATAACTGTATAAGCAACAACAAGATCAATCAGGTGAGAATTTAAATTAGGTGTGAACGCCCTCCTTGCGCCCAGCGTTCCCACAATAGGTTCCGGGTCACGACCCTGCCCAGGATGAAGTGGTTACTGAAGATGAATAAATGATCAGAAAATAAAGCTGTGCACTTGTTTGCAGCACATGTTCAAATCAACTGCTATATTTGTTTCTGAACTGCCAAAGCAGTGTGTGAAAAAGTGAAAGAACTGCGCACTAAATGGTGACAGCAGTTCGGTCTCTCTGAGGGAAGTGAGAAAATGTACAGTGACTCACAGTTCCCAGCAGGCACTGAGACTCCTGGATGGCGCCATAGCAACCGAGGAACCCAACAAACATCATCACAGCGCCAACAGCGATCAGGATGTAGACACCTACAGGAAAGGAAAGAAAGCAGGTCGATACTAGGGTTTTTTTTCTTCTTCTTCTTCTTTACCCAGGACATTTCGGTGATTTCAACAGTTGGGACTATCTGCTAGAGAAAACGAGCTAGTATTGAATTTTTGAGCAGGGGGTGTTCCCATTTCCCTGCATATTCTCAAAGGCATGCTCCAGCACTCCAATCCGTGACGCGGAAATGATTGTCTATCGTCTGTTCAGTGTCTGTAGACTATAAGTTCTCGCTCCCCTTAATGTCCCTGTAACCAAATTTTAAATGCAGATTAACCTTCTTGTTCCAGTGGTGTGTATTTTCATCTCTAGTGCCTGGACTTCTATCAAATTTAAATCTGTCCGACAAAGCAGCGCGACAATATACACATAGGTCATTAAATAAACAAGAAAACAACAACCTTTGTTTCATCATAGATCATCTAAATACTCCTGTTTGAAATTATATGCCATCTCACAAGCATTTCATCTCAGCGTCACAGTGTAATAGTGCTAAGTGTAGTCCTCCATCACAACCACCAGGTGTCAGTGTGAGTGAGCAATTATTTCACACACTAGTCCCTCCTTGCCAAATGTATGTGACTTTCCGCAAGCGTCAACATTAACGCTTCCTTTTTTTCCATTACAACACACATGAAAATAAAACAATTAAAAACAAACAATAGTCATATTTAGTTGATATATTTATACGACATATTAGTGCGAGACCAGAGGATGTGTGTGTTGGTGGTGAGACTTTAAAAAAACAAACAAACAAACAAAAAACAAACCCCACCTCCTCCCCCAAAACAAAAAGCACAAAAAACTCTAAGTGAGAGAAGACAGAAGGAAAAAAATAATGAAATGAAACCGCATTTCCATCATTTCAGACTGTTTACAGCGGTTTGGTGCTTGCACTGGTCCTGTGACCATGGCAACCAGACCGAGAAATACCGATATTACACAACACCGCAAATTATTTGACCCAGTAAACCAAAAGATTCAAATGTTAAAACAAGATCCCACATGTGCTTCATGTGACTCATTTAAAAAGCGTAACAACAAGCTAACATGAATCTTCCATCTTCTACCTGGTTTCTTCTGGTTTTCCAACACAGCCCTACAAACTTTTATTTATAAGAAGAAAATATTCCAGCATGTCACAAAGAAGATAAAGGATCCTGTGAAGGGAATGAGAACATGACCCTCCCTCTGCTCTTTTCTCTTCCATTCTCAAACCCACACCTTAAAAGCACCCTCCTGTGTCAGAAAACAATGTGGGGAGGGGGGAACAATTACCTAAACATGTTCAGACAAGCGACTGTCACACAACAGCTTCCAGTTCCACTGGAGCTCTGCCTGGCCCTTCTTTGTCTCACTCTTATTTTTCTGTCTCATCCCATATGATGCAGAACTCTCCACCAACTCCAATTTTCACAGGAACAACATATAGTAACGGGAACAAGGCACAGGCAGGGGGCAGGAGACAGGTTAACATCTTCATACTACCTCTAACTTTCATTTGTCTCCAGGGGATAATTGGATTTTAGATGCCTGGGTTTAAAAAGGTCTGCGTAACGTCTTGAAGGCTGATGCCTAGAAGCGTTTAGAGAAATTGATGGAGGGATGGAGGATGGGAGCTTAATTGTGTTGTGCATCTGGCATAGAACACAGACAGCCATCAGCCCACAGCTCGCTGAGACACACTCAGGGCAAGTGCTGCGTGACCGGCATGCTGATCAGCTGGACAATGCAGACCAATCTCCCTCTCTCTCTTTCTGTCTGTACCCACCCTGATTTACTCAGCTTCTTTTCCCCTGCATTTGCTCACCCTTTCTTACATTTATCTGAGACACAATATTCCGTTCATGTCGGCATCAAGCTGCTCGGCAGGCAAAAAGTTCACCATTGACTTTCCCGTTTGCATGCGCTGAACTAACACCCAACGGGTCTCCTAATTCTTTTAGTTCATTGAAAATCGACGCAAAAGTTTCAATACTCTCAAACGTGTGTGCACGATAAAGCAAATCAGGGTGTGCCTTGTATAAAAGCACACTGGTCGTACTCATGGGGCACAGCCAGTGTTCATTTTGCTTCCCATACAGCAAACCTGACGATTTTAGTTTTGGAATCATCAGTAGTCATATTTTTAGCCCTTGTAACCGCCTGAATCTAAACAGGTTTAGTTAATGAAACTAAAGATTTGGGTCTCCAACCAAAACCCCCCCCACCCCCTGAATGTCCCCAGCATTTTTCCAAAATATGTG
Organism: Chrysichthys thysi; assembly: GCA_030068315.1. Lineage (NCBI taxonomy): Eukaryota > Metazoa > Chordata > Actinopteri > Siluriformes > Claroteidae > Chrysichthys > Chrysichthys thysi. The sequence goes on from JAQLOM010000023.1 coordinate 6,157,025, forward strand.
AGCATAAACACACAGATCAGAAAAGACTCTATCCGGGCGTGTGCATGACCCAGCAAAGAATGGGGGGTGGGAGAAAAAAGGGAGGGGTAAATGTTCTGTTTGGGTCGAGACAGGGTTGTTTTAGTGCAAAAAGAAACCAAGAAAGAGAGAGATTCGTCACACCAAATGCAGCTGCTGTTCTCGTTTCATTCGTAAAGCGCATGCCTGGCTCCCTGCCATACAGAAAGAGCAAGGAAACGAAAAAGAAAATGATGGAATCTCTCCCAGATTAAAAAGCCATACGTTACAACACTGTTCAACCAGCCAGTTAGGGAAAGCCAAACAACAGTGAAAGAGGAGGGAGAGAGAGAGAGAGAGAGAGAGAGAGAAAGAGAGAAAGGGACAGAGTGAGGCAGAGCAGGGTGTGGCATGTAGCGGGAATACCCAAGATAAACGCGGTGTGGAAAAATGGAGACTAACGAAATAAAATCCCTAGGCTCCGTTAGTGCTGAAGAATGAAGACGCCGGAAAAGTCGTGGAGGATGAGCGAAAAAAAGTGGAGGAAGCAAGAAGGCGTGTAAAAAGCCAGAAAAGTGACACAAGGTCCCTAAAAAAGGGAAAGAGAGCAGACGGTGTACACTCTATTGACTTTAAACACAAACAGATGGGGTGTAGTGCAACCTCAGTGGAAAGGGATGATGTGAAGAGCAGAGAGAGAGAGAGAAGTGTAACTTGAAGACTTTTTTTTTTTTTTGCCGAAGAAGAGGGGCCATAACTGGGGGGGGGTTGGAAGGAATTTTCCTCTCGCCTTTTATAAACGCCAGAGTTTGGGTTTTACAGCTTTTATGTTTTTTCTTCTGTAACATGCAGCTCAGTATCATGCCTTGGCTAGAGTTAATCTACAACCACAAACAATTTTTTTTACAATATTAGCGTACACTTAGCGCACTAGCTGACTGGGCAGAAGGTGTTAATCTTTCGTAACAGCAGCTCTGACAGTAGCGTCGGCTCCGCTCTAATTTCAACAAGTTCTGCAGTTCATATTAAGGTGTTCATTACTGTGTGTAATTTGTAATTTAAGGTGTTCATTACTGTGTGTAATTTCTGATCTGTGTGTTCATATATCTGCTCTACAGTAACTCATTCACAAAGACCTGTACGACAGACATGCTATATAAGTCACCGGAAGGGTGACGTCCGTTGTAAAACCCTTTGTTTTAACATGTATGCAAAACGCCATCAGTGTCAGCACTTTGCAACGGTCAGTAGGTTTTCCACAAGGGGAAATTCATCTCGGCGACAGCGAGCTGTGGGTTTTTTTTTTCTTTTTTCAAACTTCAAGGGAGAGGACTTTTTTTTTTTTTTTTTTTTTTTTTTTTTTAAAGAGAACAACTATTCACAGCTGTTCTAAAGCAAATAAGAATAAATACAATTGTAAATGTCACAATGCTGTGATGCAAAGTAAGAAAACACTGAGGTTTCTCTCTTTTTTTTTTTTTAATGTCAGCATGGGCACTGTTTACGACCACCCATTCTTTATCAACAAGCTTCCTCCCTACAGCTATGGAGATGACTGCTTTAGAAATGTTGCCTTTTTTCTTTTTATAAGTCAGGCTGTGTCCTCTCCCTTATGAGTCCAGCCCTACAGACCTTGGCCTTGTTGGCTATAATTTAGGCATAATGACATATATTCCCTGCCTGTTTGCATTTTTTCCCCTCTCGGTCCTCTCTTGGAAGGAATGGTTACTCTCCACAGCTTCCACTGATTATAGTCATCTCAAAGGTAATGTAATATACATGTGGGTGTTTCCTTCTTGATGGAGTTAAAATCCAAATATAACCAAGTTGTTATTACGCGATCAAAAGCCTTGGACTTTTAGCCCATTTACGTTATTCCAGAGTGGTTTATGTATCTCCTGAGAAGCGGTGGTGAAACGGAGATCCTTTGCGTAGGCACATGTACGCACACGCTTCCCTTGGTTCAACTGCTGATAGAGATTGTGTATAAATTTAGAAAAGCTGACTTCCTCTGTAAAGAATTTAGGGAGGATGTGCATGCTTACATCGACACACTAGTGTTTGAGATAAATTGTCCTGACCCTTGACTTAAAGTTCAACTTGCTTCCAGATGCTAATAACTTGACACTCTTGTATTGTTTCAGGCAGTGTCACATGCTCGTTGTGATAAGCAAGCATTATGGACTCTGAGGAAAACACTTCTTTTCTACTTAGTAGACCTTGGGGGTAATATAAAGGCAGGCTTGGTGCTTGTTAGTTCTTCAGTTCAACAAGTGCCCAGATACAAATGTGAATAAATCAAAATAAATCAAATCAACTTAATGTGCTATAGACATCTGCTTATTAAGCAGATTGATTCTGCTTAGAAGTTTTCAAACAGGTGTGGTATTTCTGCACGCTTGGCAGCTGGCCACAAATGCACTCTTCCTTTTGCCTCCTTTAAAAGCTCTTAAAACTGAGCCCTTACATGAGCCTCTCACTTCTCAGATTCGATCTCAGATTCGATCAAAGCAATATAAAGGTCAGTATCCTGCATGGCTTGCAAAGATGCACTTTTAAAACACTCAAGTTTAAATATGCTAAGATGTCGCTCTGAAAGAGAGGGTTTCCTGTTCCAATGGACATTCAAGACACAGACATCAGCTTGTGTGAAGTACACATAACACCAAGTGATTCGCAGAGGCCGCGAATTTTAAGTGTGCGAATTTAAACATGCTCAGTATAAAATTTTCACAAAGAGCTTTTTTTTGTTTACAAAACAAACACTTTTCATTTTGTCTTGTAATTCATGTACATCCCAAATGCGATTTCAGTTAGAATAATGCGAGCATAAGAAGACAGGAGAAAAAAAATAAATGGTTAATTTTTGTGTGTTGCACACATGGAAGCAGAACCACTAGATTATTATTGTTATTTTAGTAGATTTTTCAAAATTTTGCCCCTTCTCATTACTCAATACACTCATGTCTACATATGTTCACATCTATTCCCGTTTTTAAAAAGTGTACGAACATCTTTTCTAGTCCAAACTATTCCGTTTCTTCCCTTTTGGTACCCGAGAACTGGTGCTGTAATCATGAACGCTGCCCTGTGCTCCAGATGCTTGAGGGTTTCCAGCATTATCAACACCCCGGAACATTATTTTTGTCAGTATTTAAATATGATTTCTAGCAGTGTTTTATCAGTCAAGTGAGCCGAAGTTCTTGGAATCAGCACAACCACGTAAAGGTTTTCTTAAACAAAGACTTCACAGAGGCATCACAGAGACCAGGAGCACACACAGACCCATGTATTCAGGAGGCGCTGGTTGGTGTGACTCAGTAACACCAGGCACACCAGACTAACATCCTGCAGACACGTACACAATGAGCGGAAGACTGGCATGAGATGTGGTATGATGGTGACATTCTTTCTGCTAAAACAAGAAACTTAAGGGAATAATGTGAGCAGACTGCATAGTGATGTGTTTATGCATATATACAAAGTCACCCATGAAGTGAGCATCATGTGCATGCACACACACACACACACACTACATTCATACACACTCACGAGTACAGGCAGGGTTAACTTAGGTTGCACCAAAACCAAAATTTTTTTTCTTTTTCTTTCCACCCTCAAGGGAAAGTTCATCCAAGTCATGCACAGAGAATGTCAAAAACAGGTCATTTCCAACATTTCATAATTCTGGATCATTTTAAATATTTGATCTAATTATATTAGAAAGCAAATTATTTTTCCTCCTTTTTTATTCTGCTTATTGATTTCTAGTTCAATCCTAGAATATGAAATTAGGTGGTATTATTTCATAAAACTTAAAACAAGCAAAAAGAAAAAAAAAAAAGACTATTCAAAAAGGTCATGATAAGATCCTACCTGCTGATAAGTATTACTACACTACTCCTTCGAGAATGAGAAAACTGTCAAAACACTTTTGTCTCAACTTGGTCATTTTGTCATTAGCACAAAAATTGCTGTTTCAGCTATTGCAGAGGCTTGGGAACCACAAGATTTCCACACCCACCCATGCTTTAAGGCAGTCATTGCAGGCTCTGCTAACGCTTTTCAAGAATAGCTCAGGTTAAAGCTCATTCTATTCCTTAATCCAGTCGATTTAAGATGCTGTTATTATGGTATATCTTTTGGCATTGGTTTGTGACTGTAATTAGCGAATAATTTCCAGTTAACTTTAATAATTTAATTTAACTTCAGTAGTTCAAGTTCAAACCTGCAAAATTTCGCACAATAAAAATAATTACCATTTTCGAAACCCGTTCACTTTGATTTTTTTTTTTTAAAAGAAGGAGAAATAAATAACTGCTCTCACTGTAATAACCTACCACCATTCCAGCCATTACTGACAATATGCAAAAACAACCTTGTATCTTGAATTTATCAGTGATGTTTTGACTGGAAGGTTATAAGTTCCCAAATCCCAGGACTGATATAGAGGCATGGTTGGGTATTAGAGCAAAACTGTTAACCCTTAACTGCTTGAACTACTGTCTCATATATAAACTGATTTGGATAACAGTGTTTGAGTAAATATATTCAGCAAAAGACACAACACCCCAGCCAGTAGGAGAGGGACATTTTGACGAAAGCCTATGCAAACCCAACTAAGCTCAAGGTGGTTTAATTTCAATATTTAGAAAAATAACCTATAAAAAACAAAAAAACAAAAAAAAAAAAAAAAAACACACACAGAACAGCTTGTTGCTGTGCATCTTTTCGTTTCAGGCTGTAATTCCTTCTATAAATGCTCTCGGTCATGTATATTAGGGACTAGTTCTCATGATACATGACACCACCGTACACTTGTACAGCTGATACAGCACAGTTATTATTTTTTAAAATAAGTATTATATTACCTACATGTAGCCCAAACTAAATGTTAAAATATTCCAGTACATGTGGCATGATGGTGCAGTGGTTAGCATTGTCACCTCACAAGAAGAAAGTTCTAGATACAAACCTGCAGGCCAAATGGTACCTTTCTGTCTGAAGTTTGCATGTTCTCCCTGTGCCTGCATGGGTTTGCTTCAGGTGCTCTGGTTTCCTCCCACAGTCCAAAAACATAAGGATTAAGGTTAAATGGCTACTCCAAATTGCCCATAGGTGTGAATGTGACTGAGAATAGTTGTTCATCTCTGTGATAGCCCTGTGACAGACTGGCATGGCCCAGGGTGAACCCCACCTCCGACCCTAGTCCCTTAGACCCTGCTGGATAAGCAGTATAGATAATGGATGGATATTTTGGTTTACTGAAATGCTTCACATTAAAATACTTCAGGAAATACTTTCCCTTTCCCCAGATTCCTTGGCGTGAAGAAAAGCTTTCACTTTCAAGGTTCTGCAAAATGTTTCATAAAGTTTTCAGACCACATAAATACGCATTTAGCGCATTGTGCTATGTACCCAATACTAGGTTTTGCTCTTAAGTTCTTAAAAGCAACAGTTTATGATATGGAAACATAGATTTATGAATGGACATTAAGTGTGGGAAAATTCACACCTAATGCTTAAGAAGCCCATTAGCTTGATGCGTGAATTCTGCCTCCAACAGGGCCTTGCCCATACTGGACTCAGACATTAACAAAGCAGAAGCACTCAAGTAATTTGATTTCGATGGATATATATATTAGGGATAATTGAGTCACTCCAACCAGAGCACTCTGTACTGTGCATTCTCCATGGAAGGCTAACCACGCACACGCACACACACACACACACACACACACACACACACACACACACACACACACACACACACACACACACAC
>JAQLOM010000023.1:6173629-6187763 GCA_030068315.1 Chrysichthys thysi
GGAGGAAACCGGAGTACCCGGAGGAAACCCACGCAAACACGGGGAGAACATGCAAACTCCACACAGAAAGGCACCCTTGCCGAACCCAGGACTCGAACCCAGGACCTTCTCGCTGTGAGGCGACAGTGCTAACCACTCAGCCACCGTGCCGCCTTTTCTATAATTATGGTTATTTTAATTTTTTTATATGTTTTACTGCCACACATAAACCCATAATACACTTTAAAAACATGTTTTTGAGGACTGAAACACACTAATTGTATTTACATTCATTTCAATGGGAAAAATTAATTTGGGTCAGGAACAAATCGGATCGCGAACAGTCTCGGAAGTTCGTGAGTCGAGGGTCCACTGTATTATGATCGTTTTGTTTTCCTCTCACAAATGTTTAAGTGTATACTTCTTATAGACGGTTAAAAAAATTTTATACATTTTTAAAATGTGTCTCCTTTTGAGAAGGACATTGTCGAAAAACTTCAGATCATCATATTTTTCGATTGCACCAGAAAATCACACGTATTAGACGCTTGTATAACCGTAACTCAAAAAGGTTGATGTGGATTTTGGTTAGATTCATTTAAATGGACTTGTTAGAAAAGGTAGGAACACTCAATCTTAATATCCAGTGGTGCAAACTGCAACTATAAAATGCTTTAAGGATTCAATGTTAAAAAAAAAAAAAAAAGAAATCTACATCCTATAACTTTCCAAATTAACAACTGACTCAGATATTTTTAAAGCGTTCAAGAGAGTGAAGAGGTGAAATATACTGACTGACTGACTGGGGGCTAAATAGGTTAGCATTACACCTTAACGATAACGCATGTTACCAACTATGCCAGTAGGGTTTGGACTGAAAGTGAAAGTTCAGCACAGGTTCAGACAGTGAAACTGTAAGCCTGCATGACGATCTGCAAAATCCAGGAGGTGGGGAAATTTCCAGACCAACCACAAGACCACCTGGTACCTTGACTGTAACCAAACCGTGGAAATTTCTCATCATGCTGATTTTTTATCTAGATCTCTGGTGCAATAAAATAAAACTCACTACCATGACCATGAAAGAGGTTGTTTTAAAAGCATGCTATCGCCTACTGCACTTTTATATATTAAGGTCAGATACAAGTGTGCAATAAAAGTGTGTCCTGAGTTCAATTTGAAGTAAACACAGTCTGGAATAAACAACTAGTACACACCTAGGAAAGCAGTGTTTCCCCAGAGGATTTTATAAGACTATAAACAAGCGCACCATGCTTGGACCCTCTGGCGGGGTCAAGGACATGTTTCAACGAAAAAGAAAAAGTTGTACATTTTTAAAGTGAAATGATTCGATCTGATGCAATTTACACAGCAAAAAGGTTACACCCACAAAGCATGGCAGTGGGTTTTAAAAGTTCACAATCAAAACAACAACAGCAAAAACAAGAACACACATTTCAGCCTTCAAATAAACAAAGCAGTAGAAAGAAATGCTACATCTTCTGCTACAAAGAAGCAAATAAGTCTGGCATATATAAATTTCTCTAGGACAATTTTAACGTATTTCTTGACAAAAGCTCGTGAATATTTATTTGTCTACTGACTAATCGGCAAATCAACTTTGCTGTCTATCCTAGCTCGCTACCTCTTTAGCAATTTCTTTCTCACCTGATGGGGGATTTTATTTTATTTTTTTTATTTATTTTTTTTTTAAATGCTCATACTGTGAAAATCAACGGCACAAACGTCAAGCTTAAAACAGTAGCCGTAAACACAGCTTGATTGGTTACCGATACTTCAACTTGATTTGATAACATTACAAATAGCCAAATGTTACATGCATAGCCTATTGCTCCTCAGAGGCTGAAAAGAGTCACACGGACAGAGCATGTGCACGACAATCTTGTACTTTTGCCGCCGCATCGACCGAGGGGGAAAAACAAAGGCCTAAACACAGAATAACCTCTCAGACCTCGCTGGAATTTCACAGTAACTCTGGTTAGAGCAAGGACAAAAATACACTACTGCAGTGTTTTTCAACCACTGTGCCGTGAGAGATCGCCAGGTGTGGCGTTGGAAATTATTCAATTTCACATCATTGGTTTCAAAAGCCCCCCCACAACATTTTACCGCCGCTACCCCCCCTTCCCCCACAACATTTTGCCACCACCCCAGAAAACACCTAAAACTCAAACAAAATTAACGTTAATCATCAATGGGAACTTCGGCACAAAAGGTATCTGTTTTCTCTCTCGCTCAGATAACTTTAAGATTGAAGTGAATAATAGATAACTGCAGTGGACACTAAAGTTAAAGTTACTTCCAAATCAAATGACGTTGTGTCCTCAAAATGCCTTGTCACACTGACACTATTCACACTTTTACTTTAGTTACACTTTTTAAAATGCCTCTGGGGCAATTAGCTCACAAGTGGACTGCACTGAATACAAGTCTAAACACCAAACCACTTCAATTCACAAAAAACACTTGCTGAGATGGTCTGGGACACGTGGCCACTCATCCTTTGGAGCATAAAGCTTATGCATCCTGATCGGGTCACCAACAAGGACGCAGATAACAGAAAAATCCATCATTAAAGCAGGATGTAGAGCGTTTTTTGGTTGACAGGTAATAAGAGATGCTTTCCTGAAGCAATGGCACAAAAACGCAACATTGTTTATGCCATTACGAGACGCGAGAAGATATTTTCTGTTCATTATGAAACTCTGAGGAGTCGAATTAGGCTATGGCAATTCACCATAGTCTAGATAATTAATGGGAATCACCAAAAAAAAAGCAGTGAATAAGTGTGTGGGTTTTTTGTTTTAATGTCTTTGTCAATACAGAGGAGTCATTAATGCTTTAAAATGAAAGGGGGGAAAGAAAAAAGAAAAAGAAAAAAAAAAAAGATATTGACTTTAGTTTTGCATTATTTATTTCAGCAAGTCTACCGAGATTAAAACCCTTTCTGCAGGCTGAAAGCTGGATGAAAGATGGCTTTATAATATGACATGATACAATCCGATATTAGATGAGTGATCTTTAAGTGTAGGAAACAAAATGGACAGACACCGATTTTTCCATTGAAGTACAGTGCTTTGGAGGGACTTCTCTGGAGTGAAGGAGGAAGCTATAAAACCCAAGTGTGCCCACTGATCTCAATCTCTGAACAAGATGGAGGAAACATTCCTTTAGCCTGAATTATCATTTAAACTGCCAGTTGCCCTCAAGCTTAAAATATCTCCAAGACCATAATATTTCCCTAGCATTTTGCTCTGAATCATTCAAACCTGAGAGTATCCATTTCTTAATATTAATAATACACCAGTAACAACGTCCCATTAGCGCACACACTCCTAGCAACACTCAGGTGATGTAAAGTTCATAGCATTCGTGCCATGTCTTGCGTACTTCCGTTGATACACTTTCATGCAGTGTAATGTGCACACTTGTGTAATTTACTTGTGTAGTGTGCAAATTCTCACAGGGTGGTGTCTCAAATTGAAGACAACTTGCTGCACGCGCTGGAAACGATGAGCGGGACATTTGACCATAAATTTTTATTTATTCATATATTTTGCTCACCTCTTAACTGCATATATTTTTTTAAAATATGTTTTGAATTTTCCTTACTTGTGTGCGACCTAGAAATTACGTCACCATCGTTATCCACCACGTGCCTTCCTCCACCTGGCTGAAAATTGCTTGGTGGTCCAGTCACTTCCGCTACACAGCCAAGACGATGACTGATAACGATGAGAAGCGTGCACAGTTAAAATTTGGATCTTTTAACATACATTATCTAGGTTGTCTTAGTGCACAACAAATACTCAAGTATGCAAGCTGACACACAAGATCACTATCGGTGAGAGTCGGTGCTATATAGCGTCAGGAATTGGAGTAAACATGGAACAAAGTAGGTGGAGATCCATGTCAAAAAAGTTCAAAATGAAAGGCAATCAACTAAGTAGATCACAACTAAAACAAAGGGAAGGTGGTTCGCTCCTTCCTTCTCTTACTCTGAATTTTTTTCCCTGTGTTTTTTGTGCCCTAGTCAAAACTTTCCAGACCGCTTCATGACTGTTGAAGATTTAACCAAACGAATACATTTGCTTTGTAGTCAAAATATCCAAGATGTTCTCATTTTTAGCAGAAGCCATCCAATTTGTGGTTGAATGGGTGGTCTTGCAGTCTGTATCCCGCTAGGTTATTTGTGCGACCATACCACACCACTGGGACTAATAAAGAAACCATGGCGACAGACAGCGACCTAAAATGTAACACCCCTATAGCGCAGAGTGAAGAGTGCAGAATGACTTGAGCAACAGAAAGTTTACCTATAATTCATACAGAAAACTGAACTGGAGCTGGGGTAATACTCTTGATGTAAAATTTAGTCATAGTTGAGTCATACTGCGTAATCATAATTAACATCCTATGATCAGGACGAACGTTCAGTGTTGCATTTCTCCTTTCTTTGGTTTTTATTCTTGGGCATTTTCACACTTGAGTCCATATTTTATTTCATTTTATTCTATTTTATTGTAATGTACTGCATAATAGTTCTTTACATTTAAATCAAGACTAGGCTTAGACCCAGCCTTTCAGTCAAAGCTACTAGCTCATTAAAAAAAAAAAAAAAAAAAAAAAGTTCAGCATTTTTATGAGTCTTAGTCACTCACGTTCAAACGCCTTCTTTAGTTTATACATGTCGAAGGCATGCCGTTGTCATAAGCACAGTTTCTCTGCTGACCTTTCTTGCCATTGCGCAATTTAAAAGAGGATGTAAAAGATCAACCAACTATTTTATTCAGCACATAGCGTGCTCCACACCTGACTCACTTAAAGCCCTGCTTTCATGTGGATTGGAGGTTTCCTGACTTCTAAAGTGCCTCAGGTTTAAAATAATAATAATTAAAAAAAAAAAAAAAAGTCACCTGCAAGCTTAACACACACACACACACACCCACCCACCCACCCCCCATCCGTAGTCCTACAGATGCATTTCCTTAGCCCTACAGAGGCATATACAGTGTAAAGCCCGATATCCTGTCCCTGCATGGAGATGTGTACAATACATAGCCATTAGGCAATTGCAAAATTAAATGTGAAATGATAAGAAACAGGAACCTCCGGTTTAACTAAACTGAGTTCTTATCCTATTTGAAAATCAACAGCACCCAAAAGGCTAGGTCATCCAAATTAAAAAAAAAAAAGAAAAACATACACCCAGGCCAGAATGATGTTTCTCCAGAACTGAAAGTAATAGCAAGCTTTAAGACAAACACGCACGGCTCTTGCTGTCACAGTAGAATAAATATCATTAAAACAACCCTGAGATTTCACGTGCCGTTTTTATCAGATACAGGGTGGGCTAGAATGTCTACACATAAACTACAGGAAATCCTGTTGCAGTGCTATCTTGGATACCCTCGGCATTCCAGGAAGGGCCATCTATAATGAGTTCGATGGGTCTTATTGTACACCCTCCCATCTTGGACTCCTCCTTCTATTCCCTGCCAGAGTCAGAGCGGGAGCCATTTCTTACCTCGTGACTCAGTGATACGGGTTTGTAGAATCTCTGGCATGCCAAGGCTAGAACCCAAAGCACTACGACCACAAGTCCAACCCAGACCACACCTTAAAAATTACTCATTCAGTTCCTAGCTTGAAAACCTAACCTTAGATTTAACATGATGGTCCTATAATGTTTTGAATTTGGACTTTCCCCCCGACTCGATGAACGTTTTATTTCATTGCTTGAAGAAGAGGTCGAAGTAGGTTCTTTTTAAATGGAAAACAGGACATGGATCCTCTCATGAATCCACTAGAAAATCATATCCACCTGTTGTACATTTGAGCTTAGAGATCGAACAAATCTCCTTAGCCACTATGGGGCTCAGGTTTCCCCTCAGGGAGTAAGAGCAGCTAGAACATAAATGAATGCATTCTATCAATGGTGTAGACTGATGGGCACAATTATATATTGTAATGCACTGTAGTGATCACTGAATGAACAATCTCAGAGAGAGCTGCCAATACCACAAGGCTTCCTTTTTCTGTTCCAAACTTTGGACATGGTTGGATAAAGGCAAAGAGTGTGTGTTTGTGCGCGCATGTGTGCATTTTTTTTTTATACTCTCAGCTAACTCCTCTCCATTGTTTGGGAAGACCCTGTTTTTTTTTCAGTACGTGCTGGTGTTCATGCCACAGATTAAGACCAGCCACTGCATAAACAATCTCCAAAAACAGCGCCATTCAGCTCAATGCTCCATCCGGGGCTAAATCTGTGTGTGGAAAAACTGCCTCACACTCTGAGGCCTTTTTCCATGTTATTTTCCACAGTCCCGCTGATGACTCATATACAGACTCTTTAGACAGGACATCTGCTCACAGTCATTTTTTTTTTTTTAATGAATTAAAATTGAGTGCCGAAGCTGATTAATTCTTAAAACTTGTTCAGGCCACACACACACACACACACACACACACACACACACACACACACACACACACACACACACCACTAACGCAACCTTTAATTTCTACACACATTTGCAGGACTACTGGTTCTAGGCATTAGCCTGAACAAAATATGGTGTCTATTGGAAACAAATGTTGCTCCATGGGCCTCCAAAGTAGCGTGGTGCCGTGGTTAACACTAAGTTCTGGGTCCGAACCTGGTGACCAACTGGTGCCTTTCTGTGCAGAGTTTGCACGATCTCGCCGTGCCTGCACAGGTTTCATCTGGGTGCGCTGGTTTCCTCCCACAGCCCAAAAAATCTGCAGATCAGGTCAACCGTCTAGTCCGAATTACCCATATGTGTGAACACGAGTGTGAACGACTGTTCGTCTCAGTGTTAGCCCTGTGACTGACTGGCAACCTGCCCAGGGTGTAACCTGCCTCTCACACAAAGTCAGCTGGGATTGGCTCCAGCGTTCTCTCTACTCTTAACGGATGAGTGGGATGAATAACGGATGGCTGGGCAGTTAGATGGATAGAAGGATGGATGGATATTCCAAGGTAGTCTCACACCTGCAAATTTGTTGCAATGCATCACATGACTCAAGTGGTGACCGTTTATGAAGTTTAGGCATATGAACCACACTTATATATATATATGATATGATATGATATGAACCGAAAACCATCCACATTGCTTTTCTTAGCCTGAAATTACTGATGTGGCTTTATGGTTTTAGGTGTCAGTGTGTTTAATAACCTCAAAACCCACACACATACACACACATACACTTCCCCTACATTTCTTCATCCTGCAGTGACCCTTAAACACTATTTTGTGTAGCACAGAAAACACCATGTTTACAGCAAAACCCTCTGTTTTCCCCCTTTGACAAGCCCCAAGGCTGCGTCAGCTTCTTAAAAAACAAACAAACAAATTAAAGAAAAAGGAAAAAAGCGCACCTTTCGACACTGAAGGACAGAAATCTCATGATTATGTTATACATAGTTAGACATAGTACGCCTAAATCCGTTATTTTCATCCCAGGTTATCCTCCAGACTCACAAAAACCTACTACGCAACGTCACCCATATTACAAGAGCCAGGTTTACGCTAGTTTCCGACCGCCTTTCTGGGTAAATTACGCAGGTTACGTTAGCGAGCCTTAGCGACCGTCTGGGTTTCAGGAAAATCCTACAATTCCGCCTGTTTTCGCTGTTTACCCTGTTAGCTCTGCGGTTCACGTATTGATTCAACCGTTTGGGATAACACGACAAACAATGATGCTGTGACTCTAACGGCTCAAGGCGAGACAACACACACACACACACCCCCAAACAACCCGTTATAAAAACCTGAACAAGCACTCACCCAGAAAATAAAGTTGAAGAAGAAGAGCATGTATTTGATGCATTTCGTGCAGCCTTCCACTCCCATGGTTGCAGGTTTTGTTTTGGTTTGTTTTAGCGTCGGTTCCTCTTAAAGCGAGTAGTGAAGTGTGTGTCGACCAGACAGATGAGCGCAAGAGAAAGCTCAGATTTGTGTGTGGGCCGTCCAGTGTGTGTGTGTGTGTGTGTGTTGCTCCTCCGGAGAAAGAAAAGGACAACACCCAGCTCCCCCCTTCTCTTAGGGAAAGTGGCACAGGCCAGAAAAAAAAATCATGGCGTCTGTGTGCCCGAGCTCTCAGTCAGAGACCCTCAGCAAACATGGCCTCCGTTTAGTGAGGGTGTTTTCTCAAACTGGCTCGAAAAAAACAAATAAATGAGCTTCAGTTCAACGTGTTCGGGTCCACACACCTTGGGAAATCCAGTTCATTCACATTTTACATTTGTCTGCAGTCAATTTGAGCTTGAAATCCTGTCCCATTTCCTAATGTGAATTGGCCAAACTGGGACCTCTTAAGGAAAAGGTCACTTCGGAAAACATTAAATGTGTCTACATGGGAAGAAATACTGCTATGATTAGTGATTCTGGTGCTAATTCACTGGGCGATACCGTATTTTGGTTATGTCCATGAGAAGTTAGTGGCTGAATGTGGCGCTGACATCACAAGGAGACATTGCTGGCACAGTTCTCCTGTAATCTGAAACTAGCAGGGACACTGGGGGCAAAGGTGACTTACTAGGGTTTTCCAGATTACAGGAGAGTTACAATTGTGAAATAGAGATTTCAAACCTGAGTGAATCTATTACGGATGAAAACTGTCGCATCAGATTGTGCTGTTAGCTAAACAAACAAATAAACAAACAAACCAGCGATAGCTTCTTGACCATTTTCAACATTCAATAAGGAATAACAGATGACCGAACATGCTGTTATACAATAATAATGCACGCTGGGGTTGGGAGGAGTATGATGCCACCATATCCTTCACCCCCAAAAATGCATGATTTTGTGACAACAGTCTAGAGTGTGTTATTCTGCTTACAGCAGAGCAATTTGCCAAATTTGACATGGTTTCATTTACTAATAAATGACTCATCACATGTTTTAACAGCTTATAGTTAAAGTCCAAGAGACATTTTAGTTCATGTTAGTTTCTGTTCTCAACTATGTTATAGGTGTGATAAGCAGTTAGTCTCTTTCTTTCTCTTTCTCTCTCTCTCTCTCTCTCTCTCTCTCTCTCTCTCACACACACACACACACACACACACACACACACACACAAAGCACAGCTAATTTGTAATTTTACAAAGAAAACAGAAAGCATAACCAAGACTCCTTCCTGTTAAATAAACATTCCCAGAACAAAATGGAAAAACGTAGCTTCACCAGATCAACCATTATAAAAATCTGTTAAACAACAATTTGTTTTTAATCTTCTTATTATTAGTCTTAGATTATAGAAATCTCTGTGTATGAGCTATTACTATAGAAACAATAATGCATTAGAATGAGCACATCAATCTTAACCTATCATTTTTTTTTTTACAGCGGTTTACATGTTACATGTAAAATCTGCACTGTTATCCAATAATAATGCACACCTTTTAACCAGTCAGATCGGAGCGTTCAACCTCTCTGTGGTGTTGTAAAAAAGCAAACACAGTAGACAGAATGAACCTTGGACTCAAAGTTCCAAAATGCAATGTACATAGCTGCTGTATATTTCAGAACAACTGTTAGAGACTTGGCTCAGCTAGTTAGCAATTTGCAAGATTTAAGCGTTCCTTGGTTTGTCTCCCTAGAGGTCCTTTAAAATGTTGTATGAAGAAAACATGCAGCTGAGTGTTTTCCTTTCTGTGGGGTTGCCATGTAGACTCTAAACTCTTATATCCAAAAATGTTTCAAGACACCCCCCCCTTTTTTTTTAAATTGTGTTGTGGTTCCATCAAACCTTTTGCCATTAGGGTCTAATGGATTTACAAACCTTCACTTATTGTCAATTCAGTTACCGATTCAGGACATATTAAATGTGAAATAAGTTGAATCACTGTATCTTAATGTTATATTTATCAGAATCCTCCAAAAACCTACAGTGGAACCTTGATTTGCGAGCATAATCCGTTCCGGAGACGTGCTTGTAATCCAAATCACGCATATATCAAAGCGGGTTTCCCCATAAGAAATATTGGAAACTCAGATAATTTGTTCCATAGCCCACAAATGTTTATATAAAAATGATTAATACAAAATATAAACAAGAGTCAAAACATGAGAACATGAGTAAACACTAGAACATGGCTTGGCAATAGCGCGGGGAAATGCCAACTAATGCTTTGCAAACTTAGCGTTCATGAGTCAGTCTATTTATAGTCTATATAATTATTCCTAATGCAGAACACCTGTAGTAACCCACGTGACGCGCCAGCAATGGCATGAGTCTTCTGGCATGTACCGCTATTGGGAGTGCCCGAAACGGGTGTGCTGCACGCACGCTCCACACAGGCAGATCCATGACAGAGAGCAGGAGAGCTGAGAGATTACATTGCATTGTCATTTAACAGATGAGTGAGCACACACACTAACAGTATACAGTGAACCCCTGCAATATTGCGGTTCACCTATCACGGGTTCAGTGCATCGCGGATTTTCAAATTTTGATTCACAGAATTTTTTGGCTTTCACGGGACTCTGGAATATAAAATATAATTTAAAAAAATGTTAATTCAAACATTAAAAGAACATTTAAATCGAAATAAAACAGTATGCACTGTATTTCTTCAGCGGATGAATACACAGTGGCGGTGTACGCCACTTCCTCTTCAGCTAGTAAACAGGCTGTAAACAGGAAGTGACCTCACCGGCAGTAAGTACATATGTAGAATTTTACATGTTGTTAAAATGACGTATGTTTAAGAGTGTAGAAAGTATTTAAGAGTATAGGATTTGTTTATAAGAGTGTGGAAAAGGTTAATAAGAGAGTGGAAATGGTTTATATATATATATATATAAATAATAATAAAATAAATGTGACAGTGCTACTTCACGGATTTCACCTGTCGCGGGGGGCACCAGAACGTAACCCCCACATTAGGCGGGGCTTCACTGTATACTACCGCAGAAGCTACAATCCTGCAGTGAGTGAGAGAGAAGTTGTGATCGCGTGAGGCTTGGCAGACAAATAATACTCGTATAGCAAAACCTGGCTCGTTAACCAAGTCAAAATTTATTACAAATTTTTGCTCGTCTTGCGAAACACTCACAGACCAAGTTACTCGTGATCCAAGGTTCCACTGTATTTTTCTGTTTCCTTGTAAAAACAACAGCAGGCGACTATGGTGCCAGTAAATTGAAATTTTTTTTTTAAATGGGTTGCTGTAAAGTGTAGTGTGATGAATTAATAGTACTTCAAATCATTGGCCTTTATATAGAACTTTAAGCTATATGCAGCCATAAAATTGATCTTCGTTTCGCCTTTGATGACCCTGGCTGTTGTGTATGGCTAAAATAAAAATGGTAGTGTTATCTGGGTGGTGTCCTGGTAAATATGTGGGAGCTGTTGCACTAAATACTACACTGCAGACTGACTGCACTCAAATCTTAATGTTATGGGCTAGGGCTTAATGCTAAAGACGCTTGTAAAACATTTGGAAATGTTGAAATCATTATATCAACAGCGTATATGACCGCATAAATGTGGCTTTTAATCTATGTTTGAGAAAAGCTGCCAAAAGCTTAAGTAAAAGCACTGCAGGTACAAGGCACTGATGCTTTATAGAAGATATACACATTAACACTGAAGTCTAAATGCTTCAACAAAGGCCAACTTTATACTACATGTTAACACATGTTTTAATATAACACCCTTATTTCAAGTTTGAGAGAATGTAATACACAGATAACGTGTCTGGTGGGGTGGCACAGTGGCTAAGTGGCTAGCACTGTCGCCTCACAGCAAGAAGGTCCTGGGTTTGATCCCCGGGGTCGACACTGACACTGAAGAAGGACACTGTCACCTTTCTGTGTGGAGTTTACATGTTCTCGTCTCCCGTGTCCGTATGGGTTTCCTCTGGGTTCTCCAGTTTCCTCCCACAGTCCAAAGACATGCACAGAGGGGATTAGGATAATTGGCTACTCTAAATTGCCTGTAGGTGTGTCTGCCTCTGTGTTGCGTGATCCCGAGCCCCATGTTAGGGGAGGGTTAAGCGTGGGACTGGCGAACTCACCCTGTAAAATGCGCCTAGCATTTGGGGTCGGCTTGATGCACCTACGTGCTACCGCTTGACACACCTATGGGTGTGCCACCGGGGGTATAGAAAGGACGATGGATGGATGGAATGTGTCTGGCATACAGCATGGCATGTATATGTTATCAGTGTAAAAAAAACAAGGAACAGGAGACATAATTTCAAAACATATGTGCTCTGAATAATATTCATCATTCTTGACTTTTATATATTGTGAAATAAAGGAATGAATACAAAACGAATTGTTAGTTTGCTAAAGGAGAGTGAAAACTGTACCGGTCAATTCTTTTTTCATAACTAGTGGCTCCCTCTGGTGGCTAACAGATATGAGGATGTTACAGGAAAGTGTCAAAAACTATATAAAAGAAATCCCATACAGTATGAAAAACATTCATAACTCTTAGGATAAGACACTATGCTGTGTGAAGCATCAGTTTGTATCTGTCGTACAAAACAAATCATGCAAACGCTGCATGTTTTTGACTTTTTTTTTGTTTGTTTATGCAAGTGTGTAGCCTGATTTAAAGTTATAGTTTGGTGTTGTGTCATTCACTAATGTGGATGAAGTCAAACTTAAAACTGTACTGCAGCTTATTGACATCTAGCTGTTGAAGCCTCATTCTGAGCAAAGCCTCAGTTTGAGCAAAAATGCAAGCGTCAGCAAACTTAGGAGCACTGGATAGTGGAAATACACCTTGAGTGGGTTCCCAATCCATCACAGTGCAGCATGTAGCCTATGTATGTTCATAAACCTATTTATACCAAGAACAATTTAGCCTGGTCAGTCCACCTACATAGCATATTTTAAATGGATGGGAGGAAACCATGCAACCCAGAGGAATCCCATGTGGACATATGGAGAACTTGTGAAAATCCACACAGAGAGAAACTTGAGCTCAGGCTTTAACTGAGATCCCTAGAGCTGTGAGGCAGGCAGCCTTCTCCTCTGTGTAAAAAAATGTGCGTGCATGAATTCATTTTTTGCATTCACCCACCAGTTGAAACATAAAGAATGCATTAAGTAAATGAAATGACATTTGCTTCTAAGGCTAGGTGGTCAGGCCTACTTGCTTTTAAGATGGCTGCTATGTACAGCTTGTGTACATTTAATGTGTCAAACCTGTGTTCATTTAGCGCATTAGCCTAGAGGCTACATCTCCCAAAACAGAGTGCCTTGTTCTTTCAACTTACTGTTTCTGTTTTTAAGTAACAACTCAGAACTATTGAACTTGATCATTGTCTCCAAACAGAAAGAAGTTTGGCAAAAGAGTAATACCCAATGGTCCTCATATGAGGATCTTACAAGGAAATACATACAATGTAGTTGGGAGGAAATCTGATGTCTTCATATGAGGATAGTAGGATCTCAGGAGGTTAAAAATGAATCCATTCTTGCACTTACTGTACCAGGATAGAGTGGAGTAATAGCTGCACTTTCTTCTATTGAGCACTAGATGGGATATGGCGTATTAGTAATGCTTCTACTGCTGCAATCTAAAACCATGCGTTATTTTCCCATCACTGGGACACTCTAACCTGTTTTTTACTCTAAGATGGGATTTGCATAAATTAGCATTTGCGTTTGTTTAAAGCCTCTATCAGACAAACAAACAATTTTACAGAAAAGTATTCAATTATATTTAAATTACATATTTTATAGGCATATAAATGGCTACTCACTATATACAAAGTTGTGCACATTCAAACAAATTTTGTCCATTTATTTTAGATGACCACAAATATGAAAATGAATGTTTTTCTTTGGGGTTTCCTGGATGCATTTTTTTTTTTTTTTTGCTGTGCAGCAGATGTCGCTAATTCACACAGTTTCAACACGTACACTGAATTATTAATCTATTAAGTTAATATTAATTTTTTAAATTTATTCATTCATTCATGTTCCATGCCTCTTTATCCTGTTTAGGATTGCAGGGGGAAGCTGGGCGAGAGGCGGGGTACACCCTGGGCATGTTGCCAACCACCACAGGGTCAACACACAGAGACAGACAACCATTCACACTCACATTCACACCTACGGCCAATTTAGAGTAGCCAATTAGC
>JAQLOM010000023.1:6272890-6285531 GCA_030068315.1 Chrysichthys thysi
TGTGTGTGTGTGTGTGAGAGAGTGCAGGGTGCCCTGCGCTGGAGTGGGGTACCATCTTGGAGATTTTAAAATAAAAATTTGTGGTTAAAACAAATAGTCAGACAAGTCTTAATAGCACATAATGGTATTTATTGTTTGTGCCCTGGTGCATGCAACCGTCTGTGTAGCGTCTCTGTCTAGAAATAATTTTGAGGTCCAAATACTGATGTGTACAAATTTAGTATTAACTCCAACATTATTCGCTAGCTGCAAGTGTTGCCAAGGAGCTGTGGTAAGTTTTCGGTTCAGACTTCTGTTCTGCTGTATTTCAGCTGTATAAAGAAAAAGAAAGGGAGAGATGTAAAAAGATGTATAGAAGGAAGTAAGATGTAACAAAGGAGGGTGAGAGAGAATCAGAAAGAATTGTCCCCCAACAGACCTTCCTTATTCTACAAAAGTGTGATATGGGAACAGAGCAGGGATTTTGGCAGAGATTTTTAGTAGTTTTAGTAGATTTTTAGTAGTAGTCCTGGTGTAAAGTGAGTGTATGCAGGCATGTCCTGTGTGAAGTCACTAAACCAGGGTTTGCATTAGCTCACACAGTGATAAAAACGTCTCTCCATTAGCGGTGTCCAGACGTCACATTAACTGGCTGCAGATTTATGTCCAAGCACCTCCATGCTGGACTGAACCATTCTTGGCTTTAAATAAAAGAGCCAGTAGTTAGACAAGAGAAAGACGTACCAAGTTCATATATTTAAGATATATGAAATAAGTAAAATAACACTGAGAAGAAAATAATTTCGAAGGGAATGGAAATTAATTGAATGGCATAGATTTTTAGGGCCCGAGCACTGCAGGTTGCAAATTTTTCTCATCAAAACTTGCCCATTTTTGAGGTGCTTCCCATGGATAAAAAGTCATGACAGTAACTCAAGGACCTAGGTTTGGCCTCGGGTGTGGCCCAGTGCCTCTATAGCACCACCACATGATATTGAGCCTGGCATATAGTTTCATGTACACACACCAAATTTCAGAAGCATGTGCGTTTCCCCAAGACAAACAAATTTGTCCAGTGCAGTAGCCCCATCCAACAGAAAGCAAAGTATTTTGGATATTGTATGAATTCAGGTTGTGTGAACTTCTCTCTTACAGACTTCATACACTCCATCCTTTTTTGGTCCACAATTCAACTCAAATAACACAACATCATTATCGTCGTCATCCTAATCCTATGTTGTTTAACAGCAATTCTGTCTTCTTGCACAAGTGAAATAAGTTTGTTTGTATGTTTACAAGTCTTAATTTAGAATAAAGCCAAAGAAAGTATTTTGCTGAAGCATTAGCAGGCTATGAAAATAACCACAGGAAATTTAGAAGATACTTTTGTTACCGCACAGCAACCAAAACCCAGTTAACATATACAGTACTCGATAAAACCATGCAGTCACACTATTGCAGAGCTCATAAATCTCACTGGTCAAGCATCAGACACTAATCTATGTCATATATCTTTCCCGATCAAATCTAACTGCAAATTCTCAGTGTTGTACAGAACATTACTACCGGTAAATCATTTCGGCAAAAACATAACTGTCTAACAGATAACCTAAAGGACAAACCAAGAAATAAGTAATGCTGAGGTGAAGTTGATTATTAGCCTATAATAGAGGGTTGTGATGTTTATTAATGAATGACATCATGTTTTAACCATTTATAAGTGCATTTAATGTTGCAAAAAGTCCATGAAACGAGTACCTGTTGTCACGTTATAGCCAGGTTAAACAGACATTCCCTCACCAGCCTTTTTTTTTTTTTTTTTTGCAGAGCTTGTCATTTTGAAGAGAACCTGGAAAGCACAAAATTCTCTTTCCTGCCATGGTGGAAAAACTTACTGACTGCTACAAATCAAGGGGGAGACTCCTTCCATGAAAGCTTAAAGAAAAATCTCCATACAGAAAATTCAAGGAGTTGGTCATACATTTTTTTATTTATTTATTTATTTATTTTTTTTAGATATTTCAGTACATAAATCTATGATATAAATTACAGCCAGAACTACTGCCAGGGCTGCTGTTATAGAAAACTAATTGACACCTTCTGACCAATCAGAATGGAGAATTCAATTCTGTTGTATTAATGAACTGATTGTTCAGAAAAGTTAAGTACATATGACTTCCGTTCAGTGTGAATAAAGATTTGGTTTATATTTCTGGAGGTGAAACATGCAGGTTATAAAATTTTAAACACTTACCTGTGTTTTAGTTCTCATGAAGGGAGCGCCGACATCGCAGTACTTCTCATTTCTATGCTTGTCTCCACTGCGACAGTCAATCTGTATGTCTGAATTATCCTATAAGAAGAATGGACACAATTTTATAAATATTATATATATATACATATATATATATATTTTTTTTTATATGCAAAATATGTTATGTTAAGTTGTATGTTAAGTTAAACTTTGCACATTTACATTAATATTAGTCCTGTAATGTGATTTTTCTATTCAAATGTATTAATGATCTAAATATTACAACATAAAGCATAAGGTCCAGTAGTCTTTAAACCAAGCGCTGAAGTTTGCATCCCTGTTGACATGCTCTGTAATTTGTTTGAAAGTGTCTCATTAATCTGTCAATGGAAAACGGTTATCACGTGACTTATATTGGATCTAAAAAGCGTTAAAAATATATATATGTTTATGGACACCAATAACAATAGCAAAAATGAAATTTACTCAGGCATCATGATTCAAATAATCAGGACAAAAGAATTAAGATTAAAAAAGACCTAAAAAAAAAAAAAGTCGAGGCAAAAAGTAGAATAAAAGCCATATTTATGTTACATTCAAACATGAATATACAGTACATGTATTTTGTATCCAAATGTTTTTTAGATATTATTTTATGTGTGTTATTATTTCATATTTTATGTTATGAATATTATGAATGCATTCGTATTAAGCTATGCACTTTTCGGTCATTTTGGTTACTTGTAGTCATTTGGGAACATCTTGCATTATTAAAAAAGCCGTACTGGATTTCAAAGTAAGGATGTGCAGACTCATCCACTTGTGTGGAAATATATTAGACGTTAAAGACTTGATTAACTACCAGCGTTTTTAATCACAGTACCTGTACTGTTACTTTTACATGTTACTAATTCTTTTAAATCTACCTCTCTCAAAACAATCTATTTCAAAGCTTTAACCCTCTACAGTGTTGTACCTTTAGTATAAGACTGGAAAATTGCAGGTTTCTGGAGAATGAGATGTTGAGGTGGGCTCGGTAAGCATTTTCTCCTCGGTTCTCCAAACGAACATCCACTACCATTTTCTTCCTGGATGCCTCTATCACACGCTCATTATCTTCAGGTTCAGTTTGGCTGAGACACAACTCAGTGCCCACTCGAAACACCTGTCCACAGAACTGCCTACGATAGAGCAAAGACAGAGTCTGAGGACATTTTTGGAAATGGAATGTTCTGTATGTCTGTGATTATGCGGAGGCAATGTGTGATCGTACTTGTGGCTGATCAGGTCAGTTTGAGAGTGTATGACCAGGTCTGGAACACAGTGATCGTCCTCATCGCAGCCGTTCCAAAAAGGAAGCTGCAGTAAAAACAAAAAAGCAGATTTCTTTGTTACATAATCATCACAGTAGGATAGGACCTGAGTGTCGATCCAGACTTTGGCTTCAATGTCCGAATTAAGACTCTTATTCACTCATGCCACGAATCCTGTACATTTTCAACACTTTAATTATAAGTTTTGCCCTTTACTAAATAAATTCGCTTTTCAGTCTGGTTCTTCTCAGGTCAGGTATCTGGTATACTTCTTAGAGTTCTAGACCAAGTGGAAGATTTGTGTAAAGCTGTTTCATGACATTTTCTGCTGTTGCGTACTCTCTAATGACATGATTACTTAAAGTGTCTTTTAACTATAGCAGATGAGTGTTTGAAAGTTTATGATTTAAACTGTGGGCACATTTCCTTTACTAGGGTGACCATATTTTGCTCCTTGAAAAAGAAGACACTTGAAAGACACAGCACTTGGCAGAGAAAAACCTGAGAAAAACCCGAATCCTGGACATTTTTGGCGATTTAAAAATCCCACACATGTACACATTACAATGTCATGACTTAGTAGTAGTAACATTATGGTCATGTTAACTAGTGTATACAATAAGCTGTTGGTGCACAATTTCACACAAAATAATACTCTTCTAGTTTCGTTTCTTTCCATTTT
Source organism: Chrysichthys thysi (assembly GCA_030068315.1). Taxonomy (NCBI): domain Eukaryota; kingdom Metazoa; phylum Chordata; class Actinopteri; order Siluriformes; family Claroteidae; genus Chrysichthys; species Chrysichthys thysi. The sequence goes on from JAQLOM010000023.1 coordinate 6,277,119, forward strand.
CCCTTTATTTTTAAACTATCTCTTGCTTTTATATTCCATCTTAATGCAGTTATGAACAAAGAAACAATGATCTGCTTCTTCAGTCTCTTTTTATGATCCCCTGGTCTAGATATAGCTGAAAAAGTGCACCCCTGAGAGCTCTACTGTAACATCTGCTTCCAGACTCCATTTCCCAGCAGTCTCAGCAGCCTTCAAAGATACGCCCTGAGGACTGCAGTTCCCAGCATTACGTGCTTCACAGATCTCAGTCGCCTAATTATTAAGTTCCTGAACCTGTTTTCAATCCCAGCCACGTTATTTAGACTTTAGTGTCCATGGTTTATGTATTTTGCCTGACCCTGGTCTGTTTTGTCACCTTGATCTTCCCTCACATGTTGGATTCGTCTGCACCATTGTTGTAAAAACCTCTACCTGTACGTATGTCTGTCTGCAGCCTGCGTTCCTGACATCTACACAGGAACAACCTGGTAACCCCCAGGTCATTTTTAATCTTAATGGTGCAATCAGAAATTTAACCCAAGTACCTGCTTGAGCCAAGTCTGTATACACAGAACTTTCCTTGTATAAATACTGGCATATTTGTTGAAGTAAACTCACTAGCTATGAATACGGCCCTGTATAAGTGCGCAAGTATGAACGATTCATTTTAAAGGAAAAAAAGGGTAAAAAAATAAAGAAAGAACAGACTCCATAAATAATTGCATAAACATGCTATGGGTAACAACCCACGCAATACAATAGAGAATCTGATTTCATAAAAGACTAAACACACGAGAAGGGCATAATTCATTGTCGTAAAAAAAAACCCCAAAAAACCAAAAAGTATGAAAGATAAATCCAACATGACTTAGAACTTTAACTTCATATCTTTTCGTATAATTTGCAAGTGTTTGAGAGGACAGGGACTAACTTGGGTTTTGATCATTGTCGGCCAGGTATCGTCTAGCGTGGGACCATTGTCTGGCTCCTGTAGTCCTGTTTCCACTGTGAATATGATGGGTCTGGCATAGTCTGTTGTTTCCTTGAATAGGAAAAGAAATATGACTCAAATACACAATGCAATACAGCAATCTTTTGTACAAAGCCTGGAAAATGAATCTATATGACCACTCATTTCTATTAGGTCTTACGGCCAAGTGTCATGACTCGAAGCTCTTCTATGCTACAAAGTCTGGATTGCAAAGGGTACAGTATAGCACTAGACAGCAGGGCATTCTGAGTGTGGCATGAGGCAAGTGCTTACCATGACATGGAAGTAGATGTGTTCACAGTTCTCCTCTCCAGGAAGCATAGTAAGATTCTGTGGCTGCTGCTGGTCTGGATCATCCATCACAGCGCGAGGGTTAAAACGCTTCTCCTCGATGTAAGTATTGTACCAAAGACCTAGAGAGAAGGGGAGACACAGCAATTCTTACCTTTAGTAAGTATGTATGCAGTCAGGTCAGTACTTTGTCAACACCTGTTCAAACTCTACACCATTACAGTTCTCTATAACCATACATTTCATTTTGAAGTTATAAGCTGATTTCGGGTTTTACAATCAGACAGCTTTAATGAATTGATGCGAATAACACATTCCTAATAAATCTAAAATCTAACAGATTTGACCGCACAGATGAAACCCAATGCATCCCACTGTAATCGTTTGCTGTGCATTCTTTGGCATTGATCAAGGGAGTTTGTATTTTGACAGCTTGCTTTTAGCATTTTGCAGACTTATTGTCATGCTCGCCAACCTTTAAGAGATTAGGAATACAGTAAAGCTGTTTTTAGTTAGCTTTAGCTAATGTTTCCACACGTTTCCTGGTGAAAACATAACTAATTTACATTCGGTAATCAAAATCAGTGTGCTTTCAGCTAGATACTATTTTTATTTTGGGAATCTTTCTTGAATTTTTACTTTTGTGCTTTTAAGAGTTTATACTTTTCTACTCGAACTTGAACGAAAGACTTCCAAGCTGCACTTCAACTTTTACCTGAGAATATATTAATAATATAAATGCACCTTTTACTTGAATAAAGAGTTTGCGTACTGCTACTGCCTCTGTGCATGTCTACCCATTATAATGGACAGAAAAACACCTACATAGCTGGTTAAGCTCTCCATCATCCCACATGGTCCATGACTTGGACAATTGGATCCACACTTGGATCCTTTCTCTGATCTTTGTTAAGACGATCTCCAGGGCACAATATGGGAATTCTTTCCACCTACTACGGTTTCATACGACTGTCCTCCTACCACAAGCAGAGACTGAAAGAATAGTCTCCACTCACAAAACAACAACTTGTGCAAGTTCTCTTTCAACATACGCAGACACAACGGCTTAGTCGATGAATCCCGCAAAACTCACAGAGCACACCGATGTATTTTATGGCTACAATAAACTTTGATTTAAAGGCCACTAGAGATGGGATGAATGGTACTCAAGAGAGCTGAAACCTGGGAGTTTAAAGTCTCAAATGCAGACTTAAAATGAATCTTCCACTGACGCACGATGTAAAAACATTTACTGCTCATGGAGTAAACACTATTCATATACTTGCTAAATGAAGTGTCTGTCTGTTGCCAACTTCAATAACTACATGGAAAAATCGCCTTTACTGTATCTTAATATTGAGTAGATATAACTGTGTTTTTTTTCCATCCATCACTCTGCTTTTAGCTTGTAATTCTGTAAAACTCTATAGCAGACTCGGTCAGAGATAAAAAAAGAAAAAAAAAAAGAAATCCCCGACGCTAGGATGCAAATTAGAATCAGATAAGGAGGAGGGATGTATTACAAGATAATACACTAAATCTACAGTGATCAAAGTGATAAATCTTGAATCATTTATTTCAATACAAAGCAGACTACAAAGCCATACTTGAAGTCACCCAAACCTTTCAGTAAATCTGAAGAGAATTAAGATCGGTGGAAAACCCAAACAAGATGTGCTGCAATATTTACTGCCCCAGCTGTCCGTTCCAAGCCAAATGTGACATCTCTCTGCGGACATTTCTTTGCCTCGGACTAATAACGAACGTGATCGGGATGCTCAGAGGTCATACTGGTTAACCCAAACCACATGTATCTTTAGGACATGGGGTCAAAATGTGATTGGTCCTTCACATATTTTATAAGAAATTTGTGATCAGAATGTCAGTGACAGACTAACGGTGGGCCTCACAGGTCGTAATCCTTTTGTCACTATGGTAATAAGACCCGCCTTGTACATTTCGTATCTGAATGCACCTAGACATAATAATTGGATAATTGACTTCCTGGCTTTGGCACAGACAGAAGCACAGAGCACTGTGTCTGGAAAGCAAGATCGAAAAGACAAACACTAAGAAAATCCTACGAGCCCAGCACAGGAGTGTGTCATCTTCACAACCCCCACTTATATCCAGACAAGGTATTTATTTCATTTATGTAAAACGTTTTCAAGTCATAAATATGTTAGACTGAGAGGCACTTAACCTAAACAATATGCTGCTTCAGATTTTAATTTACTCCTATTCCAAGATCAAAATCATCCTGCAGTCGAGCTATATCATCTACTGTTCCTTCTTTCACTCCAGTCTAACTAATCTGCTTTCCAGTTCGAGGGGTTTTTCCCTCTAAACCCAAAGCCTGAGTCAACAAAGTGATCATTGATGATCAAAAGCCTACACTGTGTTCAGCCGTTCATCTTCTGTTGTCATTCTTCAAGCCATAAAATGTGGCAAACTCTTGCTTGTAACCCCAGATGAACCGAGAGGATGTGAGGAAGCAGGAGTTGTTTAGGTTACAGTCTCCACTAACAGATGAAAAAGAATTTCTCATGAATGTCAATAAAAAGAAAGAGCTATTCAGATAATTGCTACTTTACAGTATGCAGTCTTCATGGAAAAAAATCTTTTTGCAAGTACACATCTGGGTGACAGGAATATAATTCATATGATCAAACATTTAAAGAAAGGGAAGAAAAGGGAAGAAAAGCATAAACAGTTTCCTATTACTCTGTCAGTTTTAACCCTGAAAGGCTTAAGTAAAAAACAATACTGCTGCCCCTTCTCTCTCACTCACACACTCATCTTCTGTCACTTAATCCTGTTCAATCCTGTTCGCGGGGGGAAGCTGGAGCCAATCCCAGCTGAGTTCAGATGAGAGGCGGGGCACACCTTGGGAAGGTCACCAATCCACCGCAGAGATGGACAACCATTCACACTCACATTCATACCTATGAGTAATTTAGAGTAGCCAATTACCCTAATCCCCTCTGTGCATGTCTTTAGACTGTGGGAGGAAACCAGAGTACATGGAAGAAACCCATTTGGACACGGGGAAAACCAGCAAACTCCACACAGAAAAGCCCCCATGCCGACCCAGGGGCTCGAACCCAGGACCTTCTTGTTGTGAGATGACAGTGTGAATCACCACACCACCGTGCTGCTCCCCTTCTCTCCCGATTGTGTAATTTCGAGCCCTGGGCACCTTCCTGTGTGGCGTTTGCATGTTCTCCCTGTGTCCGCATGGGTTTCCTACAGGTAGACCGGTTCCTCCTATGGTCCAAAGACATGCACATTAGGTGGAATGGTGACCCTAAATTTCCTTTAAGTGAGAATATGAGTGAGAATGGCTGTCTATCTCTGTGTGTCGGGCCTGAGGTGGACTGGTGACCTGCCCAGGGTGTACCCTGCTTCTTGCCTAAAGTCAGCTGAGATTGGCTCCAGCGCCCCACTGTTACCTTGAATAGGATAAGGTGGCTTGTTTCTGCATGATATTATATATTGGGTTTATACCATATGATTGGCTTATTGGATAACTACATGGATGAGCAGAGGTATTAAAGAAACCAGTGAATTACTTAGAGATACCAAGGCTTCTGAGTGAAATCTTGCTTAGGCTACAAAATTCTTTCATATTCTGATGTTATTTAGAATCTACTATGAATTATTCTGTAAACCTTATGGGAAAGGGACTGTGAGAAGTTCAGCGTCAGTCTGGATTTGCCGAGGGACCCTGGGACTGTAGCTGTTTTTCTGAAGACGTTTGAATGTCATAGCAATCCATAATAGAATTTTGAACTTTGAGGACTGACCTACTTCCTGCGTGGGTTTGATGACAGTCCTGGCAGTGACATTCATACACACAATAGCCGACATACACGTTACGTCCTTCCCACCACGCCGACAGTCCTTATTGAAGATATTAACTTTACTGGGTTCGAATCGGACAGTGGCATGGATACGAATCACACTGCGAGACCTGAGAAAAGAAATGGGGAAAACGACATGTTTAAATGTGGATTTAATTTTTTCCGCCTAGGTTACTATAAATGCACCAACACTATCAGCCAACCAAGTGCACAAAAACTCTTAATGATCACAACACAAAACAAATTAGGAAAACATGACAAAAGACCACAACACAAATATGGGAGATCTGCAACATCGTAGTTTTATCACAACATTAAAAACAAATTTAACCACTTCTCAAAATTTACACATCTAGCCACTGGGTAGAGAGTGTTAGAGAGAGAATTTAGAACAAATACTTTAGTCAACAGGAGTTTAAATAGGCTCGTCATCTTCTCTGATCTCCGTCATGTTTTCTGCTTCCTTAAATGTTGTGGTGTTTTTGGATATTGCTTTGTGATGTGGTCATTTTTTTAAGTGTTATGCATATTTTGCCCACCATAACAATGAAATATAATGAATGAATAAATTCCCATCTTGGATTCACCGACCAGAGAAGTACAGCGGCGCCAAGGGAACCCACGGCAAGATCCACCAATCCATCACCATTCATATCCATCTTCCCATGGATACTCCTGCCAAAATACTGCAAACCAGGAGCAAGCACTGCTGCACTGATTCTCTATGACAGAGAAAGAGAAATATACAAGGATCTCCTGACATACCTATATTTCACAGTAACGCTCTGACATACAACAGACCTGAACAAGTGTTCCCAAAAAGTCAAATCTCCCATTCCTACCTGTTTATACTTCCTTAGTATTCTGTTGCGCTGGCTGTTATAGATGTAAATGGCTCCTCGATGCTCATCCTCTAACGGCGATCCCACTACTAGGTCATTAAAGGAGTCCCCGTTTAGATCAGGTACCGGTGCTAGGGCAGATCCAAACCTAGCGTTCTCACTCAGATCAGTGAGCTCCAGCACCCCCTCCAGGATGAAACGGGGCTGGAAGCATAATGGAATTACTGCAGAACCGTAATAGGTGCGTGCCAAACTGTTCAGACTCTATTATTGCCACTTCCTTATGCAAACGAAACGCAAAAATGCCTACATAGTAATATGCAGTTCCAAGGGGAAACTATCCTGAAACCTTACACTATGTGTCAATACTGCATGCATAGATCTCTTAGTGAGAAACCTATTAACATACCAAAACTGACAAGGTCAAATCCATAAAACACATCTGCCTTATCACTTAAGTGTCTCGGTTCCTAGCATGTGTCTATAGTGAAGTCAGGGAACTGATATCCACAGTGCCTTTCAAATCAATTAGTCCCCTAAGAGATGGAAGAGGTTGAAGGAAAGGTGCAATTTCTCAGAGAAAAAGCCTTACATGTCAGCCAAGTATTTGGGAGTGTAATTAGCCACACACATCCCTTCTCCTGCTCAGAATATCATCCCTGTTGGTATTTTATATACAGTACTGCCCTATGACTGCAGGCACATGAGGTCACTTGTTTTTGGAGGGAGAAGTTAGAAGGAGTGGGGGGGGGAAGGGGGGGGTGAGGAAAAGGGAGTATAAGCGAGACGAATAGTGTAGATGGGAGAGAAAAATAAGCCACTAGGGTTTAGGTGATATATACATATATATTTAGGATAAAAAGCCTATAGAGAGTTCAGGGTTTTTTTTTTGTATGAAGACAGCAATAGATCTCTAACTAGTTGCCTAAGGGCAAGTCCACTGATAAAATACACATGCTTTAATTCTAGGTTAAAAGCAATTTATGTATAGTCTACAACCGTGCGTCTGCCCTGAAGCTTTGAAAGATATCCCACAGACAACTGCACTAAATATGAACCATCTTTTCTTTGAATCTTTCTTTGGCACGTGCTGACTTCTCTATCTTTGGAAATAAACCTGAACTGAATGAAGGGGAGGAAAAAAGCATGCAGCTCTCATTTGCATCCAGAGTTACTGCCCAGCCTTTCCCAGCTATTAGTGAAGCGCTCTTGCTCAGCAAGCTGCAGGTAATTATGCTTGAAAGATCAAATGTTTTCCTACTGAGTTCAATGTGCACTTGCAGCCTAATGAAGACACGGTATGCCGCTGGCATGAGGCGAAAGATGGCAGGTGCCAAATGCCTGTCTGTGCTGGCTCAGATATGAGAGGATATTAACGAGGGATCCAAATGAAGAAACACTTTCAGACGGTTCAGTTTGGTTTGTTTCTCATCAATAAAAAGAATTCTATACTGAGTAGTGGCATTTTTGTCCCATAATAGCCCTTGGGTTTCCACCCAAACACCACTACTTTTGCAAATCGGAAAAGTATGCTGCAACTCTGCAGTCCTCCTCAGGAACAGATGTGTAAACAGGATTAAAGTGATGTTGTGTGTTTACCTGGTCCGTTATGCGGTAGATGTACACTTTGCCCCTTTCCCAGCCTCCACTGAAGAACATCGGGGCAGCAACAAGCAGATTATCGGTGACCCCGTCTCCATCAATGTCCACCGCAGCAATCTCACTGCCGTAGTACGAGCCGATCTACAGACAGTCAGAGGGTCAGTGTCGGAATGTGGGGAACCACAGGAATGTACACACACCAGCCACAGAGCTTCATATTTATACATCTATGCTAATCTTGAAAATACGGGTCCTTGAATGAGCTGCACACATAAACATATTAAATATATAAACACATAAAGCAATTCATATGGCGCCGAGATTTTTATACAATCTCAGAAAGGATTGCTCCAGGAACATCTGATTCTTGAAGTGTTTGTGTGTGAGTGGGCATGATTTATCACTTTATGGGGATCCAGTGTCCCCATAATGAGGTATTAAATGGAAAGTGTGTGTGTGTGTGTGTGTGTGTGTGTGTGTGTGTGTGTGTGTGTGTGTATGAATGTTTTTATATTTTGGTGAACCCAAGCCCAGAATAGGAATATCTGACAGTTCTGATGTCTGATGAGGAAAACTGCTTATTTATTTACTTATTTATTTATTTATTCATTCATTCATTCATTCATTCATTCATTCAGAACCTAAAATAGTTAAAACGTTTCCTTTTGGTTCCTGAGACTATGATTAGGGTTAGATTTAGGTCTAGCATCACATTAACTAGCTGCATTAATAATCAGTGGAAGTAGGACAACTGTGTGTGTGTGTGTGTGTGTGTGTGTGTGTGTGTGTGTGTGTGTGTGTGTGTGTGTGTATGTTTTTATATTTTTGTGGACAAAACCCCACAA
>JAQLOM010000023.1:6305608-6320443 GCA_030068315.1 Chrysichthys thysi
TGTGTTGCCCTGTGGTGGATTGGTGACCTGCCCAGGGTGTATCCTGCCTCTCACCCGATGTCAGCTGGGATTGGCACCAGCTTCGCCCCGCGACCACGAACAGGATTAAGCGGAAGAAGATGAATAAAGTATTATTTGTATTATTGACAAAAAAACTCAATTTTGGTCACAATCCAATTGTTCATCTTGTTTTCCAGGATTCAGCCACAGTGACATGGTGGCTTCCCAGACCACCATACATATAACACTGCATAAATTTAACAACAACTAAATTGCACCACGTTACTATGCTGATGGAAAAAAATGTGAAATAATACAATTGTTAGTCACCCTGTTAACATTATGAATGGCATACAAATGCTCAAGTGCATGGCTTAACATTGCTACCAAATGCATGAAGTAATGTCAGTAAAGGGAGCCTTGATGTAAACTATTACCCGACACTCACTGCATGTCAGCGGGAATAAAAGTGCCGTACAGTGGTGAATGTACAGCCATAGGGCTCTCTCCTGCAGAGAACTTCCCACTTCAAAGATCCCAAACAACCCAGTGTTTCCCCAGACTACTCCATTCCTGGAATAAGGAACGCATTCATCATCCCAGAAAAATATTCTGTATCCCAAAGCATCCGCATTGGACCTTGAGAACCGCACAAAGCTAGCTGTGTGGAGCAGCGTGTGCTTTAAGCATCGTAGAAACTAGAGGAATTGGTCAGGTTTCACTGGAAGTGGAAGCGAGTGGCTTGAGATGGATGTGAGGAAACACTTTTTCGTGACATTAAATATGAATGTGGATATGTATCAAGGATCCAGATCTCTTTTAAGCATTGCACCTTATTCCAAAAGGTATTGATTCACGTCCCACCCACACTGGACATTACGATTTTATTTGGCAAAAGATAAAGGATACACTAAAGGATTTAAATGAACAAAATGAGCATTAGCAAACAGTCACTTCTGGCCATTCAGATTTTACTTAAAACACTTGATTCACTTAAAACACTTTTAAAACACTTAAAACCAAATAATAATCTACAATTGTAGGTATGCCTTTAGAATTAGCTTGGATAATGACAGCATACATATAACAGTATGGTCTAGTTAATAGTCAGTGAATTATTAATAAATGTATGTATGTATCTAGTTAAATGATGCAGCAGTGAATCTGGGGTTTTACTGTAACTAGCATGTAGTTGTCTACTGGCTGTCTGCAAGATTAATGTACTATAAGGAAGAATCAAAAAGTAAAGGCAATTTTAAAATTACACAATAACCTACGTCTGTTCCATAAGAAGAAATTTAAAAGTCAGCCCTCCCCCAAGAAGATCATGTTAATGTTCCTTTGGGACATGAAGGGGCATATTCTGGTGCATTTACAAGCAAACAGTGAACAGAACAAATTACTGTGCATTTTCATGAAGTTAACTGAAACCTGCAATTCTCAGTAAAAGAAGAGGAACGCTGTCCAAAACAGTCTTGCTGCCCCATGACAATGCACATCCTCATACAGCAGCAGTGACAGTAGAAACAGTGCAACAACTTTGGTTTGAACGTCTTCCACATCCTCCTTACAGCCCGAATCTGGTGCTAAGTGATTATCACATCTTTGGTCCACTGATGTAGGAGCTGCACAGTCACAGATTCACCTCTGCTGATGAAGTAAAGGAAGCGGTGCTCACCTGGCTTCGGGAGCACCCGAAATTCTTATTCTTTGCATTAATACAGAAGCTGGTTGAATGATACAACAAATGCATCATCTTGCATGGGGACTATGTGGAAAAGTGATATGATCCATTTCTCCCAGTTACTTCTATCAAAGCCTTTAAATGCATTTTGCCTTTACTTTTTGATTCTCCCTCGTAGATCAGAGAGTAGATTTCCATCACATAAACCAAAGGTTCAAGAGACGCCCTGTGGTACATTCCCACCCATTAAAACACCCATTTGCACCACTTCACGAAAACCTTTACTAATATATCATATTATGAACCTTATGCATAATAGTCACTTATAGCCATGTCAGGAGCCACCGTGAAGTCTTTTTCACCAATTTGGACAAGAAAATTACAAAGCAGCGACCACCTAAAGCCCTGGTCTCATCTCAGATCTAACGGCAAGTTCTATATAGAAAGATTCGGCTGTACAACAGATCTTGCTGACTAAAGTTAATGTAATGGTTTCAATGGGATGATTCCTCACACACACAAAAAAAAGTTAAGGAAATGGTAAACTCATACATTGTTCATTCACTGACAGGATTTTATATGCCCATAAAAGTTAAAACCACTTTGGCACTATTAGTTCCTTTTGGGTAAAACAATGCTAGATCCCTGTATTTAAAGTGCAATATCTTTTATTGGCTTTGTAGAAATATCTGATTCATAGTCAAGTTTAAGGCAGCTGTAGGATTTTTCTGTAGTCTTTTCACTTCATACCTGTTTATTGCGTTTACATGTTGATTATTTAACTTTTTAATAGCTTTTTATCTTGGCTGCCACTTTACCACTAACAGAGTGATAATAAGCCTTTCAGGATGTACCTGCTTGCTTAAGACTAACCACGTATTTGTGAAACATAGAGGTTGGTACTTGTAAAGTGTTACAAGCTGTTAGCCTGTAATTAGATAAAAATAAGCTCTGGTGTTAAAATTGTCTGCACTTGCCAAGGATGCACAGATTTATCTTGTGTAGTCTACACCTACATTTTGTGGGCGTTTTGGGAAGACCAGAACTGACCTTAAATGTACTGTGTGTTTCAGTGTCTTGCCAAGACATGCGGGGTGATGGAAAAAACACCTCTGAGGTCCATGTTCTTCTGAGACGTACTAACCACAGTTAAATAATAAGGGTTGCCAGACCCTCTCTTAGACCCTCACGGTGCCTCTGAGACTCCTGGAGAGTTGGACCGTATTCCAAAAAGCAATGGGGGGGTCAAGGACGACCAAATCTCTGTGTTCAGTGACTGCTGACACTTATAAATCTTTCTTTTTTCTCATGTAGGACAGCTAGGAAGGAGGAGCATGTCCCACTCACTCTCACTTCACCATTACCTAATATTGATTGGCCTTATGAGTCACATTCAAGCTGCTAAATATGTTCTACAGCTGCTTTCAAGGGATCGAGTTTAATATAACAGTGTAGGAGGAAGGAAGAAAGAAAAAAAGCCTGGATTTCTCTTTCTTTGAGGACCTGACATGTTACTTGAAAAAGTGCTTATCAAGACATTTCCTGAGTGGACTGCACGTCTCCGACACACTCTTATATTCACACACAGCCAACAGTGTCTCTTAGCACCTAAAGCATTTCCCATGTTCATACGGATCAAAAGTAGCCTTACACCGTGTTGACAATTAGCTACTGTTCCTCCCATTCCCTATCGCCTAGAGCTACGCCAGAGCAAACACTCAAGCTTCCTGATGCTCACGCACTCAAAAATATCGTAATAATATCCAGCTCTCCATGAAGTAACCTACTGCGCAAACTTCCATTAACTCTATGGAGTCTGCAGGCATTTATGTTGCATAACTACCCTTGACAATACTGCATTGTGGTTGAAAATAAATAAATAAATAAAAACATTTCTCTGTCTTGTGTATTTAATTCCTGCTTTTCTCGGTCAGTACGTGCATACGTCAGTGTGGTTTCTCTACAGTGCCTCATAGATTTATAACAAAGGGTACAGTGCTGTAGAGTAATAAATTGTCAGAGATCCGTTTGTGCACATCAGTGCACGTTTGAGAAGCCTTTATGGCAAAAAAAAGCAACCATTTTAGTTTACTTTTTTTTTTTTTAAATGTTTTGTAAAAAACAGTTAAATGTGTGCCAAATAGTGAGTGTTTGGGCCTTACCAAGATTACCCCCCCTCCCCATACACACACACACATGCACACACACTACACTAAAATTTCCTTTAGCCAGTAAATGACTTCCAGATGTGTTTTGACTGATGGAAAGACAGACAGACAGAGAGAGAGAGAGAGAGAGAGAGAGAGAGAGAGAGAGAGAGAGAGAGAGAGAGAGAGAGTTGGACTATTTGGCTTTTGTTCAAATGAAGAGATCTTTGTTGATATCCCCAAATATCAGCCCGAATTTAATTTACAACAAACTTTGTAGTTTCAGCTATAGGCCTGGCATTCAGCATTTGCACTAAGTTATGTGGAGAATGTAAACTAGGGAGAAGCATTTTCATCATGGTCTGGAGAGCAATAGGAATGTCACTGTGATTATTCAAGGCGGCAAATACGTTCGAATCATTATTGTCTACTAAAACAGTTCTCTCTGGTTACAGGGTCGGTGCATGTGCTAAATTTACTTTTAATGGAAGGAAGTACCGACTTTCCGATTTCCAATTCCTAAATACGTCAACCTGTTCAATATCACATAATTATGAGAGGATCGATTTTGCATCACGGCCACGTTGACTTCAGCAGCTCCTTTAGCTCTGTTCAAGTGATTATGAGTTCCATGATTATAATCCAGTACTAATCATGAAAGTCTGGAAAGGGATTATTCCAGAGCCAGTTCAAAGAAAACTCCATTCTCAGACATGTGAAACAGGTTTAGATTTAAATATTTGCAATGTGCTTCGGGATCCTGGTGCTAATTTGTTGGTTTTATTTTGTTATGTCTGTGAGAGGTTAGTGGATGTCTGCTGCTCTGACATCACAGGGAGACATTGCTAATGCAATTACTAATAAAAGTAAAAAAAGAAAAGAAAAGAAACAACCTTAAACCTCAAGTTATAATGGTCACGTTTGCTGTTAGGTCCTAAAATAACAAGTCAGAGCTTCTTTTCCCACTCACTGTTTTTCAGTCATATTCAATTTCATTAATAAGGAATCCAACAGAATAGAAGTGAGGAGAGCAAGGCCAAAAACTAAAGCTCAGCTGGATAGTGAGTTATTCAATGATAAGTGCGTGATGGTAGTATTAGCCTGTAACTTTGGATGCTGATCTGCTGGAGTAGAGTGTACAGATGAGAACGCCCAGAACTGAATGAACGAAAGGACTAAAGCCCTGCTGCATCACTCTCTTTAGGTAGATGGTTCAGTATGGAGTTTTTCCTTTATCCTCATTTGATCCCACTGTCCTCATATGAGGACATACTATTTTCTCCCAACTACATTGTCTGTATACCCTTTTAACAGCCTCATATAAGGATCACTGGGCATTACATTACATTACATTACTGTCATGTGGCAGGCACCCTTATCCAGAGCGACTTACATTTTTCATTTCATTCATACAACTGAGCAGTCGAGGTTAACCCATTTCAGTCTGACCCCAATTAGGGTCACATATCTGCTATGACTGGAGGGCTTATCAGTAACTTGCGAAAAAAAAATTGCCGATAGAACATAGGTCCAATCTTTTAAATGTATTTTAATAACCAGTAAACATAACTTTACAAACAAACATTTTTGCAAAGGTAATGAAATTTCCTATCAAATGATATAAATTTCATCAAAATATTATGTAACCTGTGTACATAAAGAACAGGTGATTATATGGTTGTGAAAAAAAAAAACCTCAAAAAAAGTTGTCAACGTCCGACCCGTCACTTAAAGGCTCCGATCTGTTGCCGAAATCGGCCATGTTCAATGCAAAAACGTCTCATTAGCTGAAAATTTTCGTCGTAGTTTTCTTGCTTAAAAGTCCCTCATAAACTTCATATTAGCGCGCATGTCCGCGCATGGGCAAGCTTAACCTAATATCACGTGTTAACACACGCTTTGATGATGTTTAGTGCTAAATAAAATGCCAAACATACGGGCATTTGCGGACATTTGTACCCCTACCGTCTCATTCGAATGGATTCGTATCCTGACTGACGGCCGATATTGGAGTAAATTCATATCCCGACTGATATGGGTTAAGGGCCTTGCTCAAGGGCCCAACAGTGGTAGCTTGGCAGTGCTTTGATTTGAACTCCCGACTTTCCGATCAGTAGTCCAGGGCTTCTTTGTTTGAAGGCATTGATTGAGATCAATATTTATCAGGTGCAAAGAAACAGAAACACTGATGAAAAATGACAAAACGCACAACATTAGAGGGTTTCACGACGTTAACTGGTAATAGGAATTGTCATGGCAACCTGTAAATTCAGGTCCTGATATGTAAATCCAAACAAATTACACATATACTTACATGGCATATGACTTGTCTAGCCTAGTACCTTAACATTACATTACTGAACCCTGTATAGTAAAACCAGTCTTGTTTGTGAAGCGATGGTATGTCCAGGTTTTTAGACATCCAGTGTTAAATAGGGAGCAAGAGCAGACTAAGGGGTAGCAACACCAGTTACCTATGTGACAGCTGTATTTGCAGAATATCTGATTTGTTCCCTAATGCAACATGAACGGCCACATAATGAGCTTCCCTGTAGTTCCTAAACCTCGATGGAATGTGGATGAACTATTTACTGTGTGTTTGCTTTAATCAGTCTGAGTTCACATATGGTTAATGAAGTCTACGGGAGTAAAAGACCATAACAAATACGGTCCATTTATGCGATTTGGGGTGATAATTGGGATGACAAGACTTATTTCCGAGGAAGAACATGTCCCACGATCCCCCAACCCCACAATTAGTGCAGCGATTTCTAAATGGAGGAGAAATACAGAAGCCTAATGAAATGTTTTTTGTTTTTTTTTATTGTAGTTGTTATAAAATTGTTTGCAAATTTAAGCTAAAACTCATGTTAGAGATTTAGATGCAACAAGGAAGCCTATCTAGCCCGTGAAAACCCATCAAGGAGCTGTTTTTACAATGCATTTTACAGGAAATGTCTACCTTTGTTTGGTAAATGTATGCATACAGAATGATTCAAAATGATCTTGGGGCAATTAGAAGTATCCATGATGTAATGATGTACCGTTACTCAATAATCGACACACATGCACACAGTTTCTGTGGTCAGCGCATACAGTAAGCGTGCCAGCTTCCTCAGTGATGATGTCATATAGATAGATGACAAATGCCCTGCTCATTCCACTCACAGCAAAATTTAGTAGTGGTTAACCACATAAACCATGATATTAGGAGTTTTTCTGTGGGATCTTGGCAAGTAACAATGCTGGGCAGAGTGAATAATGATTTCTTGTTTATGTAATCATTTTAAAATTGTGCTCAATTGACCTTAAATGCCCTTAAAAGAAAACACTGGAGTGAGACTGCCTGCAAGAAAAACATTTAATTTACCATTTTTCCAAATAACTACCATGCACGGCATTGCAGATATTTCCTTGTAGATATTACATTTCACACTTCAACCCAAATAGCTACAAGCCAAATCTGGCAAAACTGCTACTCTGAAAGGAAACACAAAGGACAGAAATGAAAAAGGGAGTAAATGAAGAATGGCGTCTTACCATTTCTGTCCACTAGCTATGTGCTGTTGTACGGTGTAACCGAACTGCGCCTGCTTTGGACCCTTTATGACTCTGTGGCTCTTGGTGTCTATGTTGAAGCAGTCATGAAGCCCTGCAAGAAAGCAGAAATGGATCAAATTCAAGCCATCCAAAAAATTATGTATATGTTTTATGCATTGGCAATGATGATCATTTCTGAAACATTGTACAGAAACTGAAACAGAAATCTCCTGCCAAGTTATAGAGCTTCCCCAGAGTGGGACTGAGTGGGAAAATAGGAGCTGGTGATTTGAACAAAACCACACCATTCTGCACAAAACCTCACTAGATAACACAATTCAGTTACTGTAAGGATTCTTGCATAGTCTTCTCTTTCTTTTGTACGACACGAATAAGCATTCTACATGAAAATTCTCTACCTAAAGCCAAAGATCACATCAAGAGCGTCACAATTTGTTTTCACCTTACATTTTTCCTGGTAATAATCTTGTGTAGCCATGCAAAAACAAACTATTTACACAATCAGCTTGGGGGGCACAAATATTTTCTGGCTGTATGCATACCTCAGTAAGGAATCTGTTATCGCTTAGTATGACTTCCTACTGAAGCACAGTCACCCCCCAGTAAGAGGAGCATTTGACCTCCGGGACACACTAAAACAGCAAACACTCCCATGGAGGTCCTCTAAAAGATCTCTGTAAAACTCAGCCTTCTTTCCGAGCTCACAATGAACGGGTCTGTGCTTTCTTTCAGCTTCAACTGACTGTCTGCCACTCATTCAACATGCCATATACAATAGAGGGACTGGTTTGCCCCGTCAGGGTAAAGCAGAAGCATTAGTCAGAGACTGAACTGACAGAGACAGGTAAGTGAAGAGGAATGTTTCGGTGCACCCAGTGTAGCCTCAGATTCCCGTTCTTTGCTGACAGGAGTGGAACCTGATGCGGTTTTCAACTGTTGTAGCCCTTGCACCTCAAGGTTTCCTATGTTTTTCAGTCTGAGGTACCTTTCTGTTCACCACAGCTGGAAAGTGGATGAGTTACAATAGCCGTCCTGTCAGCTCGAGCCAGTCTAGCCATGCTCTTCTGACCTCTATCATCAACAAGATGTTTTTGGCAACACAGATTGTCTTGTTTTTCTCACCTTTCTGAGGTTTCTGAAATACTCAAATCAGGCCATCTGGCACCAACAATCAAGTCATGATCAAAGTCACTGAGATTTTCCCCCTATTCTGATGTTCGTTGTGAAAAGGAACTCTAGACTTGTATGTACATGACATTATGTCACTTGATCCAACAGATTGGGTACTTGAATGAATAAGCAGATATACAGGTTTTCCTAATAAAGTGGCCAGGGAATGCATAATGTTATTTTTTTTAACTACTTAATTGTTTGTGGAAAAGGATATAGACTTCCTTGGTGCCATATAATCTTGTAATGTGCCCGTCTTCACATCTGTATGCTCTGAAGAAACGGTCTTCTTCTGGATCCAAAAGTCAGGGAATGTTTTTTTTTTTTTTGAAGGAAAATCAAATCCTTTGTCTGTAGATTCCAAATAAATCATAATAGATACTCCGTTTATAAGATGGTTTAAGATAAATAACTAAGTAATTAAGCTCAGACTTTGAGGGGGTAAAGCGTTGACTGGTAACAACACGGTGAAACGAGATTTCTGAATCTTACAAGGGATTTACTTTTCCACTTACAGAAGTTTTTTTTTTTTTTTTTTTGCAAAAAATGTGGAACGAAGAAGGAGTGATGGCCATTTGGCAGACAGGACAAGTTAAGTTAAGCCTTCTTAGCCTTGGTCTGACATTTTAAAACCATCGTTTTTTATGTCTTCCTCCTACTTTTCACTGTCTCTCACTGAATTGCTTTCTTGTTTTGGCTGCAGTAATATCAAGTGAGATGCAACTTTGGTGATAAGGCAGATGTCATTGCGTGCTGTTTTCCACCACAAAAGACGCTAGGCATGCTAACTAATGCTGGCTTCTGTTTAATTGTTTTTTTGGTTCTGGTCCAATGCGTAAAAGCATTATGTTTGTAAGAAGAGAGAGTGAGAAAATGAATGTGATAAATAAAAGCTATACTGTTGCAAGCAACACCAAAAATCATTTCATTGGAAGGATAAATGAGAGAAACAAAGAAGTGAAAAGAGATTTTCTTGCAAAAAAAAAAAAAAAATCACTGATAGTAGTTTACATACCAGTGTCAGAGGGGTCATGGTATTTCTGCATGTCATTAGTGTTTACCTACAGGAATATTTGTCACGGCATGAACGCCTACAGTGAGCTGGTATGAAGGCTTCCATAGAGAAAATGAATTTGACCCTTGGTTCACACACAAATACTCAGATATTCTCACAGGATCTCCTCTCTGACCTGTCTCTCTGCTGATTTTTCTCGCTCTCTCCCGCCCTCTAGCATTCAACTTCTGCCTGCATTCTCTCTTAACCAAGTCTGATAATGGCTGATAACAGTCTCAAATGTCTGACAAAACATCAACTGAACTTGATTCATAGCATTACAGAAATGGATGGATTTCTCTTTGTTGGGAATTTCACGTAGAATTTGGAAATACCTACATGAAAGTTCACCCTAAAACACATAAAATATGTTTATATTGCAATATGTGTGCTGTGCTTAGCAAATCTAGTGATAATCTGTGGGTTATTGTGGTATTTTTCATTATTACGGTGAGATGTCAAGCTGATGTCCCCGGGGGAAATCTGAGGCATAAGGCATAATGGTCAGATTTTTGCCGTTGCCTTTGAAACTTTTTCACTGATGTTCAATATGATGTTAATGAGAAATCCAATGTAGGGCACGGTAATCACTGGACTCAGAGTAGCAATCTATAAGAGAATAACCGTGATGGTGTTAAGAGCAGTGTTAGCATTTGAGCAGATAAGAAAGTGAGTGAGCTGGAGTGCTACTGCATCACTCTCTTTAGCTAGAAATGAAGCAAGGGCTAACATTCACTGGTGCCACTACCAGCAGGTAGTCAAATGGTATTGTGGGTAACCTTTATCTATCCAAAGATCCACTGCGGAACCTCTTTACAGAAGACTTTTAGGGGAAACTAATACATTTGCAAAATCTGGGACCTCCCACTGACCAGATCTAATTCAGACAGTTAGTGTAGCATAAGAAAATATTTAGTGACACTAATATTTAGTAGAATGGTGATAGGAACCCGTCAGAAACATGGTACATGTACAGATGCATGCAGCAGATGGATTGACCCACCCTGACTTCTCATCCATATCCCTATAAGGAGCTGTTAGGACAGGCAGACAGGTTAAATAATCTGAACGCCATACTTGAAAAGATCAGACTAGTCGCTACGTTCAGCATGGCACCGGGTTAAATATTGACACATTCTCTACATTGTTCAAGTTGCTGCCTTTGATGGTTTTTTTTTCTTTCCCCATGGAATATTCCTTAGAAGATGGCTTGCATGGCTATAAAAACCAGAAACTGTTTATAGCTCACATGTGTGTGAAAAATCACTGAGCCCATTAAATAAGAAGAAATGCAAGAAAGGGAAAGTCTAATAAGCGTACAATGGGACTGAATGCAATGAGGAGGTACTTTTGTTCACTGATGGTTCGAAATTCTCATACCAAGTCTCATCATTTTTGCGAGATTTCTTAAGCATTTCCAAAAAACTTTTGTGACTCACTGATGGAATTTTGAAAACAATCACACAAACTATTCAGACTACCATCGAAAAGGTTTTCTTTTTCAGTTTTACTCTAGCATCAACAGGAATCAAAGGGAAAAAACCAGAAGAGCATGGAGAAGCTGCACGTTTTTATTTGAAAACCTAATGTGGCACGGCAATTTAATACTCCCACTAATATCAGCGACTCACGAAGCAGTATTTGCCTTGTGTACAGATGTTTCTTCCCAGATAAATAAACCTCAGTACTGTGGCTGCTGGCCCTGTGTGTCCAGAATGAGACTACGTTGCCTTTGGCCCAGAAGCAAGCTGCAGGAGCTTCACCACAGCCACGCTGACACACAACCATCCCCAGATCAACAGCGGTGAGGGTCCCAACTAGAGGCTGATTCAGAGAATCAGGAAGAGAAACCACTGACTATTCCCTGACCTCAGATAATTACCAAGGATCCCAATTAACAATGACAAATCCGATCCTACGTTAGCATCCTTACTTGAGATGCTTTGTGGAATCCCCCATCTCTAAAAGACCAAAAGTCCACCGGGTCAACAGACAACCCCTTAAGTCAAGAAAACTATAACTGGAACAACTGAATCAACCCTACTGACATTGCATTCCCCCGAGACATGAGCCATGACTTTCAAACTCAAGACATGGTGACACTCAAATCAGAAACAGATGGCCCAGTCTTGGATCATCTCAAAAATAAAACCATAAGAGACTTGATTTGACCTGAACCAAAACTCTTGATGAAATGAAAACTCAGTACAGCTCTCCATCATAAACACATTTAAGGTAAAAAGAAAACAAAGCTCCCAGCTGTAAGTGATCAGCGACTGTGATGGACAGAACACCTCCACACATCTGCTTGTGTCTCCCTGATCCTTCTCTTCCTTCACAAATATTTACGCGTGGAGCTGCTCTGATGCTAATGAGGCCCGATGCTGCCCATCGGCTAGGATTAGGAGGCAGCAGGTTTGCTTCTAATAAACTTCACATGCCTGAAATTCATCTCCCGACCACTGAAACGTACTTGCACTTCGAAGTACATGGCGTCCACGAATATGTGTGTGTGTGATTTTGTTTGGATGTTGTAACACAAAGAGAATGGTGAAACCAAACATCTATCAATCCATGCCAACTTTCCTACTGTGAGCTCTCCAGTCTGGAAAACTCATCACTCTGCTGATGGAGAGAAGCTTCGGAGGGGACAGGGTCAGTGGCATGAAACTAAGTGTGAGCCCTTGCAAAGAAAACGGGCTGGAAGGAAATGCTGGGTGCTGTCCAGAATGCTTAAGGTCTTCTGAGCTGCATAAAATAACCACAATTACCCATGAGTGAAAGTGCACAAACTGCTCCATTGGGTGATATCCATAGTTAAATATTGTTGGTGATCTGAATATGTATATAAAAGGGCCAGAAAGGAAAAGTGGAACAATGTATGTACAGAAATGAAAACTGGACAATGCATGTCTCAAGAGGAAAAGTATGCCTGTGCACAGAGGTGGCCAAGTTAAAAAAAAAAAGGAAAAGTTCAAATAACTTCTTCCTCAAACCTCAGAATGAGTTTACTTACTGATGATAAATTAACATCCCTTTCACCAAAGAACCAAAGAACGTGAGCAAACATTAGCTAAAGGTAACTAACAACATTTTTATTTCTAATATTTTCAAATCCTAGACAGAATGATGATATATAGGTCTGTTGACACAAACTAGCTGAATGGTAATATCAAGCATGTCGCAATACAAACTGCTTTGATTAACACAAAGTGCTTGCTGGGACAAATTCTTGTCTCATTCTTCTTGTCACATCTGTAAACAATTAGGTTAAAATAAAGGCTTCGAAAAC
Source organism: Chrysichthys thysi (assembly GCA_030068315.1). Classification (NCBI taxonomy): domain Eukaryota; kingdom Metazoa; phylum Chordata; class Actinopteri; order Siluriformes; family Claroteidae; genus Chrysichthys; species Chrysichthys thysi. The sequence continues at coordinate 6,318,517 of JAQLOM010000023.1, forward strand.
TAAAAAGTCAGCTTATGACTTGTGGAGAAATGTACAGATTGTAGTGAAGAAAGAGGTTTTTCTTTTCAAATGTAGGAAGTCAAAGTCAAATTTATGAACTGAAAGAAAAACCCTTGTTAATTACAGACACTTTAAGAATGTGCTTGATTATATAGATAGTATATAGAATTTGGATGAATGAGCCTGGTCGAGTTGGATTATACTGGTTGATTTTATCCAAATAAAGTTGCAAGAAATTATAACCTCACCCTAACTATATACTCATGGGGGAAAAAAGGATTCCATGAGTGTATTTTTTGGACAGTAAACCTTCTTAGGTTCATAAAGAGGTTGTATTTGGAGCTCTCCGTTTCCCCAAAGGGAACTAAGGAACTGTTTAATTTTCTAGACTGAACATGTTTTCTTTCTTTCTTTCTTTTTTTGTATTTCAAACTTAACTATGATTAGCTTTTAATACACACAGTTTCATGTGAATCGCTAGAAATTGGTAAGTGTGACACCAAGTTGTCTCCGTGTATCTTCACCTGAATTTAAAATATTTTCTGCACTCTTTGTACCATGCTGTTATTAAGATTACTATGACCAGCTGTTCAGATGACACTTGTGTTAAGGAAAAGGCAGGACCTGATGAGACTCAAGTACTGCGTAAACCTTGCTTGGCCAGTAAGCAGTCTAGACCTCTATCTGGATGACAAGCAGCTGATGGAAACCAAACACAGAGCAAGCTTTCCCACAATCCCATCTCTCTTCCTTTCTCTCTCTCCCTTTTCACATGCACATTTAAAATGTCCTCAGACTTGCACTAGTTCCAGCACATTACACATCATCCAACTTCAGAAGCTGTCTGAGACATCATACATGACTTTTGGTCAGTGTCTTTGCAGATCTTTTGTCTGGTTCACCAGTTAATAAATTGGTTCCTACTGGACAAGAAGCCGGGATTTCCAGCCAGCGACCCAGTTTCTGCAGAAACACAAATATTTACACGCCAGCTAAACTAATGTTTCAGCACAAATTTGATTTAGAACAGCACCAGGCTGAAGTCATAGAGTAACTCTTTCCCAGCAATGTCAAAAAGATAAGAAGGCAAAAAAAAAAAAAACAATTGCTCAAATTAATACCAAGACAATTCCTTTCTGAATATTTAAAAAAAAAAACATACAAGAAAACTGGCAGAAGAATGCTCTCATTAATTTAACGAACCACAATGAGCTAACTTCCAAATGAAACATGTTATTATATTTATATTTTGTATAACCCCTTGTCAATTATGTCTAGTCCCATGTCTTATCTTTTATAAGCGCCAGCAGGACTCCACTCCACATGGCAGAAGAGTCCATTTAAATAAGCCTGTGTGCACTAACTGCCTCAGGACAGCACTCAGCTGCCAGGTGCCAGGCTCTCTTTATTAGCTTCTGTGATTGTAATTTCACTGCTAATTGAGCCAGGCTGTGGCAGGAGACCAGCTTTTTCCACATTCTGGCATGTATTAATGCTTTCAGCTAAAAATCATGTATTATCATCTTTCATTTCAAAGCACCACTCGATAATGTCCGGCAAAAGAAAAAAGAAAAAAAAAAAAAGACGGGAGTCTGAGAGTTTGAATCATCCCAGTGCAAGCTCAGCATCTGTCAAAGCAGGGAGTTTCTGGCAAGAGAATGTTTACATTGGTCACACGCACACAACTTTGGTAATAACTCTGGTCTGAGAAAGTTCTGACAAACAGCTATGTTTCTCTTTAAAGAGTCCATCAAATGGGCATCTTTCCATAAAGTACACAATCAAAGCAACAGGAACTACATCACTGTGCAAGCACACACACACACACACACACACACACACACACACACACACACACACACACACACACACACTCACCTGGCCAGAGGCACAGGGTCCAAAGCATTAGAGTGCAGGAGTACTCCAT
>JAQLOM010000023.1:6339790-6349914 GCA_030068315.1 Chrysichthys thysi
TTTCCTCCCACAGTCCAAAGACATGCACAGAGGGGATTAGGCTGATTGGCGACTCTAAATTGCCTGTAGGTGTGAATAGTTGTCTGTCTCTCAGTGAGGTTATCTGATTAAGTGGTAGAAGGTGAGTGAATGAGTGCTATTGTTTAAAAAAGAAAAAAGCTGCTAAAAACTTAAATTAAATAGTGCAATTATTTCTCATGGAGTATTTGTTGACAACTTGCTTTACTAAGAAAAAATAATGCATTTGTCTTCCCTAGGTTTCTTCTGATATTAATTACCAAGAGATTATGAGTTAGCTATTACTGTTAACACATGCTTCTTAAGTAGTCCAGTGAAAAATGTTTATGTGTAGGGGTGAATTTTTTAAAATCATTACTACTTCATCCCCAGTTTGAACTGAAGATGGTGTCTGAGTGTTCTCATTCATAATATAAAACAAAAAAGGGACCTAAAACATGACCAAAACTGTCCTTATACTCCCCTATTCCTATTAAGCTATAGCACTTTGAAATGGCATCAAAGCAATCCCAAGTATTTGCTTTCCCACCAAGATGGACAAGGAAAGAGCTGTTTACTGCAGGAGACATGAAGGTTTATAAATGAGACAGACTTCCCTGTTTATCATATAGTGTCTGTGATGATATGCCAGGTTGAAGGTTAGCTGGACCAACTTAAAACGGAGCCGGCCTTTTCATGTTGCACTGCTGTGTTATGAACACGTGCTGTTTGAATTTTTTTTAAGAAATCATATTCCTGAGAAAGTTTATGCGCTTCAGAATTTTTCACTCACGGCAGCATTAGAATTGCAGATTTTTTCCTATCGCGACACTTTCCCAAAAATAGATTTTCCCTTCTGTCTGCGTTCATGGCTTTGCATAATGATCACGACCACAGATCGAGGCACAGAATCATGAGTCACACGTCATTTGACCAGAATGAACGAGATGCTCCCACCAGGGGGATCAAGTGCGCTTCCTGGATTTAAGAAATGGACATCACAGCCGTGGCAAATATGCCTGGGACAGAAGCAAAAATAAACTCATAACATCACACGAGCCAGGAGGAAAAAGGAATTACCTGTTTCCTGAGTGTAGAAAAAAAAAATACATTCAGGCACCTTTACAAAGTCTGGCGGGCCGAGGATCGGGTCTAGCCAAACAGCTGGAGTCCTGGAATGACAGGGTTCAGCTGGAAATACTGAGTCAGTTTAATTTCTCCAATAGTTAGACAAATTTGACTCTTTGTATACTAGAAATATTGTCACTGGGGCCAAGACCACAGGGCATTCTAAGAAAACAGAAATGCTGAATCAGTATAAAGATAATATGAAGCATGTGGAGAGACGATGTTGAAGGAGAAATAACGCTGGGACAGAGAAGAATGGTGACGATGTTCTGTTTATCAGCAGAACTCCATTAAAACCTTATTAATCGAGAGAGAGAGAGAGAGAGAGAGAGAGAGAGAGATTGGACATGTGGCAGCCTTGGAAAACCTTTTGCTATTTGTTACAATTCTGAACGTAGTTTTCAAAATGGCAGGTTTTCCTGAAATAAAGCTTAATTTGCTGAAAGTCAAGACAAGTTTAGAAATTTTAGAAGCCATTTCTATGTAATTTAGGAGGAAATCTATTTTCTCAAGGTAGACATGTTAAAATGTACTACAGGCAAAAAACCTTTGGTCGAATCCTGTATACTGATGAAAGCTTAAGCTTATCCTGGGAATATTGGCCATGAGGTGGGAATACAGCTTGTGTGGGACATCAGTCCATCTCAGGGCACTTTTGTAAGAGACTTGATGTCACTGATAAGTGTTGGGAGATTCGGCTCCTAAAATGTCATGAAACTGTGCTCTGATGCAAAGCAGTGTTCATTTTAACAATTTTATCTCAGTGTTTAAATTGTATTATTTAAAAACACTTTAGAAATGTTGGATTATCCCTCTAGCAGCCCTGGGCTCATATTTGACCCTTATATTCAACCCACTCATTGGTTGGTGGACATCCCAGGAGGTCTCATAAGGACCATTTCATAACATGTAATAGGAAAGGGTTCATTTAAAAAAAACACCTGTTTGGGGGTTCACTGAATCTGTATCATCATTTTAGGCAATGGAGATATTTTTTTCTATTATAATAAAGTGGTCTGGGTCTTCCAGGGTCAAGAAAGATTGGGACAAAATAAATACAATAATAGTAATGAAAAAAAAAGTTTATTCAGCACTATAGAATTTAGTGGGCAGTAACCCGAGCTAAGAATCGAATCAGGAACCGGTTAATCAAATTATATTGGGATGATTTCCACTTGACGTGTTTGAAAGGCACTAATTGATACAAAAAATGTTACCTTGAGAAAATGAGACAGAAAAAGAGAAATCACACTGATTAAAAAATGGAATCTGTTTTTCCTGCAGCTAACTTATCACAATCTACCCTTATGATGTACATCTTCCATTCCAACAGGAGTCAGATCACCCGTGGAAAAGAATGATTTCCCAGTACATGTTAAAGCTCTAGATCATATGTGTCAAACTCAAGGCCCGCGGGCCACATCTAGCCTGGTGTAGAATTATATCTGGCCCATGAGATCATTTTATATATCTTTTTTTTTAATGGTCCGGCGATATGAAGCACCGATAACACACAAACTTCAAATCCCATAATGCAGCACGAGCTGCCGAACCGAACGATAGGCTACCTGCGATCATTCCCACATCAATTACGTCAGGTCACTCAAGCGCCTGTTGATGTATACAATCCTGATTTCAAGTCAAATCTAGCCCCTAACAATGGCCAAGGGAAAAGCTGATTCTGAAAACAGAGCTTTTCAAAACCAGTGGGAGGCTGAGCATACGCTTACTGACCAAACCCGGGTGTCTTACCTTACCCCAAACATAAGCCAACTTGTTGCCAAGAAAAGATGCCAAGCATCCAGCTCTGACAAAATGGCATAATAGGAAAGAAAATGGAAAATTTGTTACCATTTTAACTTTTACTTAAAAGCACAATTTTTATTTTTATTTTCAGGTTTTTTTGCAGCATGTCCGTATTTTGAATTTGTATCATTTTGACAGGACATATTTTTATGGACAGCAAAATATTTGAAGTTATTTTAAGCTTAAGTTTATTTATTTTGGAATAATATTGTACCCTGCCTGCTTCAATTCATATTTATATTCAAAAACGTTTGTTTTTGTCTGTTCAATAAATGTTTATCCTGTTCGGTTTACCCCCGACCTAAAGTGTGCTTTGAGTTTTGGCCCCCTGTGCGACTGAGTCCGACACCCCTGCACTAAATTCTAGTTAGATTGTGTTTTCTGTAAAAGTCTGGATCCAAAGGGAATTATTTATTCAAATTCAGATATTCCAACAAATGCTCTAATAAGTGGCCTGCCTGACTTTGCGACACTTGTGCACACACTAAATACAAGAATGTTAAATATTGTTATTATCATTAATGTATTAGAACTGATCCTACATGCAGAGATGATTTCCTCTTGAATTTCAAAGGAAAAATGTGACCCCTACATAAGATTCTGAGAAACGTCTAAGTGAAATGAAAAAGCTGAATGGTTTCCCATGTCACCTGATTTGAAACATATTTTGACCTTGGTGTCATGTCTTACATGTTTTGGCCCACACACATATTGATTTTCATCTGTGTCAAAGGGTTTTCATGCTCAAATCGATGTTATATATTTCTATATTCTGCTGACCAAACTGACCCTATTGGTTCTTCTCCATCAATTCTGTGACAGCTGGATTTGACAGAACACATTATTACATTACATTACATTACATTATTGTCATTTGGCAGACGCTCTTATCCAGAGCGACTTACATTTATTTTACTTATACAACTGAGCTAATTACAGGTTAAGGGCCTTGCTCAAGGACCCAGCAGTGGCAGCATGGATTTGAACTCCCAACCTTCCGATCAGTAGCCCAACGTCTTAACCCCCTGAGCTACCACTGCCCCCACAGAAACACAGAAAATTCATTTTAATTTTTAGTGTGAAGAATTTTTTGTTGTTGTTGCATGGACACTAGGGAAACAACATTTTTTAAAAACGTTTTTAATTTATGTATTTCATAATGTATTCTAGGTCACTTTTAGATCCAATTTGGAAGTGTATTTATTTGTTTATTTATTTATTTAAAAAGTAGAGATGGAATGCAGTGACCCTATTAGTTTCTGTGTCAGGGTGGTGTGGTGGTTAGCACTGGCACCTCACAGCAAGAAGGTCCTGGGTTCAACCCCCAGGATTGACCATGTTGTCCCCGTGTCTGCATGGGTTTCCTCCGGGTACTCCGGTTTCCTCCCACAGTCCAAAGACATGCACAGAGGGGATTAGGCTAATTGGCGACTCTAAATTGCCCGTAGGTGTGAATAGTTGTCTGTCTCCGTGTGTTGCCCTGCGGTGGGTTAGTGATCTGCCCAGGGTGTAACCCCGCCTCTCATTAGAAGTCAGCTGGGATTGGCTCCAGCTACCCCCTGTGACCCTGAACAGGATTATGTGGTAGAAGGTGAGTGAGTTTTTGTTTCTGTATCTGTTTAGCTGTTTTGTTTATGAATCCTATCATATATCCCAGAAATGCTGGATAAAAACAGCAGAGGTAGAAATGCCAGTACTGTGAGCATGTTCTCCTCAACCCCGGCTAAACCGCTCAAGTTCATGAATGAGCTCAACGAAAGAAGTGCACAGGACCGTTTGTTTAATCTCAAACATGTCATTACGTGTTTTTTCCCTTGTACCTGCCCGCAATATTTTACAGCCAATTTCCATTTCCCAAAATGGAAACCAGACTGTTACTGAGGATGAATAACTGAACACTAAATGACACAAATGCACCTTAAGTAACTGCCAGATTATAAAACTATGGAATGCTTTTGTTTTTCTTTCACAGGGAATTTAGCTCGCTGAGGCAAGAGTATATGCTGATGTTTTTCACTTGTCCCAGGACTGTGTGTTTACCAACTCAGCTGGCTGTAATCACGAAGTCTCACCCAACTCTGCATCCAATTATCATTTTAATCAAGCCTAATTAACATTGTAACCACATTAAAGATCAGCTTGTACAGATGGATCGCAAACACAGGAAACTATAAAACACTGCACGGCTGTGCATGCCTGAGATGCAGGTGGGCACACACACACACACACACACACACTTTGCCATGCATGCTTTCGCTCTCTCATTCTTCTGTTTTCATGGGCTGCAAGTGAAATCCACCTCTTTCTTTGTAATCCGTGGCTGGTGTTAGAGAACGCTCTGTGTAAGCCTGGTCCAAGGCTTTCAAAACAAAGGCAGCAGTAGCGGACTTGCCGTCTGAACCCTGGCAAGCATCTGACAGGCCACACACACTCCTACACAGAATACACTATTGTCCTCTGGTATTTTTCTCAGTGCGGATAAACATAGATGAAAGGCCGAGTCACTGGGATAACCCTCACAGCCTGGAGGTGGACTGACGGCTCAGGGCCACGCAAGCACGCACCATGGTGATGCTCTGGGCTTTAAAGGGAAAATCCACCCTGAATGACTTGCATGGAAATCTTCATAATTAACCCGTGACCTCTGATGGTGTTCAAGATTTATTTTGTAAAGAAATTTTGTTTCAACTTCTTTCATGGCTAACAGTTTCCTAGGTAACTCACAATTATTTACTGATTAACTCCGTTGCTACACTGGGACAAAAGCTGCATTCGACTAAAGATTGTAATTCATAAATCCTGACCTACGACCTGGAAAAACTAAAGTAAATGTGTCCTTAACTCACAAACTCCAAGTGGCCTCCCCCAAACTGACTGCCTCTAAATTCGGCAAGTGATGTAAAATCAACGCAGCTGCACCCAGCATAAGCAGTACCGAGGTACCGTTACTTTTGAATGAGTTATGTTGTACATACAGGTGTTCACTTTAAATCCCAGTTAGCTGGCTAGATTGCTTGTCTTTCTCAGTTTGTAGTTTGAACACATGGAGGTCAAAAATAACGTTTTTTTCTGAGCTGCAAGGTAAGTCAGATGCAGCACTAGCTCTCACTTGCTCTCCAACTAAAGAAAGTGATGCAGCAGAAACTGTTTATCTCTCCCACTTTGGTCAAACAGATCAGCTTCAGATTCAAAACTTGATCTTTCTTGCTATATCACCATTGTACTTGTCATCATGTAAACTCCTAACTAGCCAAGTCACCTGCTGTACTGCCCTACAAAGACAGAACGCCATAACATCAAGTTACATAACAAACAAGTTAAGGTCTTTTCCCTTTGTAGGACAGCGTACCTCCGTGTACCCGAGTGTGAACGCATAGCCACAGTGCATTCTCGAACCTTGAGTTTTTCTCCTCCTCCTCCTCCTACTATACTGGATTTTTTTATTTACACTTTTTAACTACACACTGGGTTGCATGTAATAACACTGAACATTGTGAAAAAACACTGTTATAAATGCCTTAGCCAAGTCCCCTGTAACACTGGAGCGGCAGACAACATCAGCTAATAAATTAGCACCAGAAGTGCTAAGCATATCACAAATAATTCACTACAAATATATCTGATGTGTTTCATGGTGGAGTTTAAGCCTTTAATCCTGTAAAACCTCAAGGGGTTTAAATTCTGCACATGGCCAACTTGCTCTTAGCTTAGAGAAAGCAGTCTTGAATTAAAAAAGGATTTTAGCCCAATGTTTTGTGCGGTGCACACTTGTGCAACCTGATTTTTATAATGTGTCGTCCAGCTGTTACTAGCTGTTATGTCACTTTCCTCCCATTTTCCTCAAGGGATGTTACATGACCTCAGTAAAAACAGATGATTTAACCCCCTTCAGCCAAATATTTCAGTATTTATACTCAACAAATAATAGCAGCTTCCCCTCTGTGGACTCAAAACCACAGCCAGACACGGCTCGTGTATGACGTATTGTACAGACTACGAACGGTGGCATTTGTCCTTAAAGGTATTTCAGCGCAGCATTGTAGCTGGGGCACTTACAGCAATCTGAAATGATTAGCTACACATCAAAGCATTGGTATTTTATTGTGCACAACCTTAATAACGCCCGTAGGGCATGTTGGTGTGTGTAAATTAGCTTGATATAGCTATTTACTGCAGTTAATGTAAAAATTCAGCTGAAGTGAGAGACTAAAGCTGTGTAACTAATGTATATGTTATCCTATATCCTTCTGTCATCTTTTAGTATTGTGTTATAAATGCTTGTAGCTGCTTCAAGTATATTTAAAAAATGATTTAATCTGAGATTTCTCTCACTATACCTGCAATACACAGTATGCGCAATTTTAAATCTATTTGTCTGTCTGTCTGTCTGTCTGTCTGTCTAGGGGCCCACAACATAAACCGTAATTTCCGGACTATAAATCGCTACTTTTTTCCCACGCTTTGAACCATGAGGCTTGTACAACAATGCAGCTTATCTATAGATTTTTCTTTGCCAACTGCCATCAGGGGGTGCTAAAACGTGACAGACACAAGAGATCAATGCAAAGAAGAAGACACTACCAGTAGTTTTTAGCACTTGACGCAAGCAGTAAGACATGCACATTAAGGTATGTAAATAAACATTTACAAAATCTTTCTTGTGGAAAGATCTCTTTTCACAACGTATAATTCTGCGGCTTATAGTCTGGTGTGGCTAATCTATGTAAAAATAATTTTTTTCTTTTAAAATTTAGTCGGTGCGGCGTATATTCCGATGCGCTCTATAGTCCGGAAATTACGGGATACATTCTTCAACATAAAAAATATGTGCATAAGAACATACACAGCTCTCACATCTGTACACATTGATGCCATAATTCGATTTGGATTTTAAAAATGGGCATGGATATATACGTATACATTTTTTGGGCCCCTCTTTATATACGTGTGTAGCACTGTGTTGAAGTAACCAGCTCTTATTCCCGTCCTTTGCCTGACTGCAGTATCTCATCGGGCCGGCCCATGAGGATGTACTGGAGTTAAAAGGTTAATTATTTTCCTCACAGTAAGAGTTTTATGTGAGGAATGCTACTCTGCACATCTTGCTCAGAGGAGAGGGAGAGAAAAGAAAATGAGTAAAAGAAGGCGTGAGATATATATATGGCGCTTTCCTACTCGTTCTGGCATAAATCAGTCCGATTACAGGTGCAATAATAAAACCGTAAGAGAGTCTGTCCCAGCAGAGGAAGAGTGGAAAAAAGAGCTACTTGTGGAACTTATAGAGTCAAGTGTATAAGTTTGTACCCCTCATGGTTTTTGAATGGGAGAAAAGAAAGTGTGTGGCTATTTTACAGTTTATCTGCAAATAAAAAGTATTCCCAGAAGTTATAAATGGGTGTATTTTTTGGAAAGACAACGATCCAAAATATAATTAAAAAAAAAAAAAAACTGTCATGACTTTCTAGGCTTATATTAAATATGTCACACAAATGTTTTTCTAATTTTCATCTGTCTACCTTTGGCCCGCTGTAGCCTCAGATCCTTGTTCTTGGCTGACCTGATGTGGTCTTCTGCTTTTGTACGTCATTCGCCTCAAGGTTGTGCGTGCTGAGATGCTGTTCTGTTCACTACATTGATGAAGAGTGATGCTTGGAGTTACTGGAGCCGTTCTGTCAGGTTAAACCACTATAGTCATCCTCCTTTGACCTCTCTCATCAACAAGGCATGCAAACCTACACAACTGGATGGTTGGTGTTTTTCCACACCATTATGTATAAACTTTAGCGACGATTGTGCATGAAAGTCCCAGAAGATTTCCAGTGTGAATGTGATTCAAGGGCTTCTGGCAAGCTGACATAACTTCACTGATACAAACTGGAAGCATTTTCTTTATAGTTTATGTAACGCATGAGATGAATAATAATAATAATAATAATAATAATAATAATAATAATAATAATAATAATAAATAAAACTATGTTAAATAATAATAATACTATAATAAAACTAAATCATTTGAAAAATATGTGAGATTTAGATCCCACATCCATGCTGAATAAATCATTTATTTTCTATTCCACCATATCGATTTTTCTTTCTCTTCATCATGCACCTCACCTCATCTATTCCTCTCTTCTGTGCCAACCTCCCCTCCCAACATCCCCCTCTTTTTCCCCGGCCATTGAAGGAAGTGGTTTGTGTGCAGACAGTGCTTGGCTGGGACAGCATCTCGCACACGGGAAACCGGAGAGCAGCACATTAAAAGTTCCACCAGAGTAACGCTTTCCGTGAGAAGGGATTTAGTGGTCGGATGGTGCATGAATAGGAGGATTGCTGTGTGTATTGATGGAAGATGCTGACGGAAAGAGGTACAGGGGTACATACAATGTGTTTTATTTCAAATTATGTTCCAACCGCCAGAGATTACGACACTGACCCCTATTGGTGGAGGCCTGTCAATAGAGGTGCTACAAGAACCGACCTTTAAGGTTCCTTGGAGCTTGTATCTCAATCTCCAAAATGGCCTTAAGTCATTTTTGATACGCATTGTTAATGTTAAAAGCTTCATACCTTTACCCAGACATGGCTGTTTGAACGAGAACTGTATAATTGGGCTGATAAAATGTCCGATGCAGAACAGATTGCTAAATATAATGTTTTCTAAAAAAAAAAGAAAAAGAAAAAAAAAGGCTTTTTTAGGAATGAGGTCTTTTTGACTTCTAGAAGTCTTTATCTCACATGTTAAACCATTTCTTTTAAAATACACAGAGATTGTGTTGACCAAATGAAAACACTATCCATCCAAATGCAGGTACACCCAGGGCATATCGCCAGTCTATCACAGGGCTGGGACTACACATAATTCATCTAAAAACTTTAAGTAGACTCCAAGTGCATAGACGATCAGGTCAAATTTTTCAATGCTGTGTGCAAGAGCCAGTCAGGCACCAAAGATCAGAACAGGAATTTTTATTATCATTAAATGTACAGTACCGTGCAAAAGTCTTAGGCACCCTATTTTTTAGTACAAATTTTATTATAGGTATTTATTTTTGGGGATTTCTGCATTACTGAGTCAGGACGAAGAACAAATTTTGATGTCCAGACATTATTTAAAAAAAAAAAAAAAATTCTTTGTATATGAAAAGTTTTGTACGTCAGTAAAGAACGCAACATATGACATAAGAGAGCAC
>JAQLOM010000023.1:6402735-6422117 GCA_030068315.1 Chrysichthys thysi
TTAACATCAGTTTGTGATTCAGATATTTCTTTAGGCCTTCAGAGAAGGCCTTGAAGGCCCTGACGGCTCACCACTGAATAATACCAAGTATATACCCTTGAGGAATACCAAACCAAATACAAACAAGCAATGGGACCATTTAGCACTTTTTTTCTGAGAGTTTATATTTGCAAGTACTGTATATTTTTTAAAATGAGTAAATCAAGGCAAATTTACTGCTGTTCTTTTATGCGTTATATTTAACGGATCTGTAATGACAGCAACAGGCGCAGCTCAAAATGGGGATGAGCTCACGCAGAGAGTTAGTTCAAACATGAGCTTTTACACAGTTAAGTTAAACAAGCCAAATTGGTATTAGGAAAGCAGTATGCAGTTTGGTAGTGTTAATCATCTTTTTTTTTTTTATTCATTTTAATGCCCGATATGTATTCCTAACCCTACATTACCCCTAACCCTATCCCTAACCCTGTAGGTGGATTATCTATCCTGAGTCGCCCCTCAATGGGAGTAAGTTTATGCAATCAGTTGGAGCATCTTCTTATGCCCACTGTATCTGGAATGGACACTATAAACCAGAACTCTGAACTGGATAATTAACTAACAATTGACAATTAACAAAGGATGCCGTACACTCCACCAATCGCCACCCACTGCCCACCACCCGTACTGGGATTTTAAGGGCGTACTCACACTAGGCATGTTTTGCCTTATACTGGGGCTGAGTGCAATTGTCCCCCCTCCCAACTCCCCCGCTGGCTTGTGCTCACATTTTTTTTGGTGCCAATTGTTTTTGGTGCACTTAGGTCATCACAATGCAGCTTTTTTCTATTGAAGGAATGTGCTCTCACATAGCACAGTTCTTGGCTGCGTTTACATTGTGGCTTATTTGGAGTCGTTCTGGACCCCTGACACACGACCTTCTGGTGTCATATAGATTTATCAATTATGGAAAAACAGTATTTTTACCAGTAAATTGTACTGCATGCATGAAAAGATTCTTACAGGTGTAGGTGACCTTGTGGGAGGACTTTGCAGCATTACTCGCCGACTGCAGTTCGCATTCATCAATAAGCTGAGAACCAAACCCATTATTAACCCAAATACTCTTGAATGGATTAAAAAGTGCATGTCATAGTGTTAGCGATTATACTGATGCGTATCACACCCAAGTCCAACTGAACATTACATTAGCGTCATTTGTCAGACGCTCTTATCCAGAGCGACTTACATCTTATTTGTACAACTGAGCAGTCGAGGGTTAAGGGCCTTGCTCACGGGCCGAGCAGAGGCAGCTTGCCAGTGTGGGGATTTGAACTCACAACCTTCCGATCGGTAATCCAACGTCTTAACCACTGAGCAACCTTGCCTAAACCCACATCTTCTAAGCCGGCCATCTGAACCAAGCTAGTCAAACAGACAGGATCGCCTAGTGTGAGTACACCCTAAATCATAAACTTTCACTTACTGAGATCGTCTCTGAGTTACAAAGTAGGCTCTGTCAGACTGTAGGCTAATTGTGCTATATATGTTACAGTATTGTGTCATTATCTGGGCATGTGTGTAATCATCATACATATTCCTATCTTCAGCTCTTGCGGATGTTCTTCAGGCAGCAGGACGAGTTGCGGCGGCTGAAAGACGAGCTAGCGCAGAAGGACGTTAAGGTTCGACAGCTGGAGCTGGAGCTGAACAACCTGAGAAACAGTCCGAACATCAACAACCGCAATAACAACAATAGCAGCGACAACAACATGTGACCAGGGTTAAGCCCTTGTAAAATAACTCCCTGTACTGCTGAACAACTTCCTGGACACCCTTCTCTTATATCCCCCAAGGCCAATTGTTTGTCTCACTCCGATCCTAACTGTTGATGCCTTTAATGCTATCAGACTCTACTGGGGCGTTAGTCGACCCCTTTATCACTAAAACCTCTCACACCTTATGGCCTGTGTTTATTGCTGCTTTTCCTGCAGAATCAGAATACTTGAGGTTCACAATCACAAACACATATAGAATTGCAGAGGAAAAGCCATTCAAAGGGAGAAAATAATTCTTTAAGGTTTTTTTCTTGGTATTTAACTCTATTAATTGTATTTCACTCATTTTACGCGTACTCTTTCTTTCACCTTCTCTTTCACTTTTCTCCATATTTCTCCTCTGTTGTGGATAATGTGGGCTGCCAAATTTGCAGTATTGGATCGGAATGGCGTTGACAGGTTATTTGATACAAGCCATTAACTGTATTATGGTTTGTTTGTTTTTGTGTGTGTGTGTGTTCTTTAAAATTGTTATTATTTATTTTGTTATATATGTTTTCCCAAATTATGCATTTGTTTTAAATAATTAAGCCCATTCCATCTATATCCATGGGTGTAGAGACAGAGATCATTAGCTGGTCAGCCAAATATGTCTTCTAGAAGTCATTCCGCTTGTCTTGTCTTGTTTCTTGCTTCCTGACCTGTTTTTCTGGCCCAGAAATAGGCTCCACTCCTAAACGGAATCTCTAGCCTTGCAACTTTTCCTTAGAATGCCTTAAAATACAGCTCACGCAGTGTGCAGAGGGCATAATTTTAACAGAAAGTGCTGCGGTCAGTTGTCCATTGGAGATCACCTCTCAGGCAGCAGAGGGATCTAAAAATGACAAACTGCTCCTTTAATGTCGAAAGATCGCTGACGGCGGTGAAAAGCCCTCTCGTGTCATTTTCAAATTTCCATTCTGAGGTTGCAACAAGCCTAAGCAGCTTTTAATCACATTCTAGCGAAACACAAAACAGTGCTTATTGTATCTTTAGCATAACTAGATTGTTCAGAGGTTCGGATGTGATTGTATGCAGGATGCCAAGTTGAATGAATGCAGAATGAATTCACACCACAGTACAACTAATACCTAATGTAGTAACACCATCCACACCTAGGATTTAATCTAACATAAGTGTGTTGTCACGAAAAGAACCCTCAATAAGTGTGTTCATGTTCTACTGCAAGTGAAAAGTAAAAAGATACTAACCTGAACCTTTCCTTGTCACTGGGGTGATACAGTCGAGAGCACACCAGTTGTCCCTTAGTACTTATCTTTTATTTAGAAAGGTGTATCGAATCTTCCTTTAAATCGCTAGTAGGTTAAAACTAATTATGGCCCAATTATATTTCTAAAAAATGCACTATATCAATTTTTCCAAATGAACTATAGCCTGCATATTAAATGACCAAAAAGATGTACCCTTGAGTGTACCACCCTAACGCCAAGAAGAAATTCTGTTTAATACAATTTTTCTGAGTGTAAGGAAACCTAAGCATGATTAAGAAGCAGGATATGTGTTCAGGCACAGTTTGTTGTGAAGAAATGTGAAAATAGTGAGTGATTAGTAAGTAAGAGTGGCCAAATTCTTTTAGCAGAGGGAACAGTAAGTGGAAGTAAATGGGAGACTTGTATTTTAAGATCGCTTGTAGGGTATACAACATATCAGCTGGAAGTGTTTCTTGTACATAGGTGGTTAATAAGTGGACTTTTTAACCAATCTGCCTGGGCTTTTTTTTTTCTTTTTTTTTTTTGTAAAGGATAAAGGACTCTGTTAGTACTAGTTCATTCTTTCCTGACCCTCTCATAATTGAACGATTAATTGCATTATAACATGTAAATCACCCAAGAATATAAGCAGTGCATACAGTAATTTCTACTAATGTCATATTTAATATTTAAAAAGATGAATCGAAATTTGGGTTGCACAGTCGGTAGAGAGCAAGAATCTTGTCAAACTCACAATTCGTGCAAACCTCTCCTTTCTCATATTTGAACTCACTGAGAGAAATGGGAACAGATTTTCGGATTGTATATCCTTTAGGCTCATAAGACTGTGATTTGGGTACAAGTAATTGAAATGACGCCTCACTTCATTCATTATCAGATCCACTTATGTAGCTTTAAACCCCTGGACTGGTCAGAGACACAGAAAGTAGGCTGAGGTTTGACGATGGACCGTGCAGGAACTGTTTCCATTTATAAAATAATCTCACCTCCTTTCAAGGCTTGACTTATTCCTGCTTCATGAATAGTAAACAGGAGGGCATGAAAACACTCCCTTCCTGATGAGTATCTCAGCTCTAAACCTGAAGGCCCATTGTTCTACCGAGCCTCAAGTTGTCTGTGTTCCAAACATACCTGATCCATCGGGCCACCTCTTGAGAAACGCTGTGCCGAACAACCCCAGAGGCATGCATCATCATTATTGTTGTTTCTACCAATGCACTGTTAGATTCTCAAGTGTTGATTAATTTCCTATCACAGCAGCTCTAACAGCTGTACTAGCTGTTAGACAATCCATCGGTTCATATTAATGTGTCTATAGTAACAGCTAACTCAAATGGGACTCACAGAATGGATGCACCGTATAATCGAAGCCAAATAATGAACATGGTAAAAACTAGTTCGTCAAAGAGTAATAGATAATCCTTGATAAGGTGAAACTTTCTGTAAGGAGAAGTTTATTTTACATTTATGGACGGAGTCCCCAGAGTCAGTACTGTTTCTTCCACTCTTCAAGATGGTTGAATTGTGCACTTTCTGGTTGCTTGAAAACCTGACATGGTGCGTTTTTTTCCCTTCTATGTCAATTAGCATATCAAGACACAGCAAATGGAGAGGCTGCTGAGGGAACCATTTATATCTGCTAAAACATAAGCAGACACATGAGCTAACGTGTCTTGCAGATGTTCAACAACATTAAATGTGTACAATAACTTAAACTTGAACTAATAGATAGATGAATAAAAGGTATCGATATGGCATTCATTAGTGAATTTTAAAATCGAAAATAGTCAACTTGGCAATACACCCCATTGTGTTTTATTTTTTATGGAGCTGACCTGCAATTTTATACAAAAGGCAATGTACTGTTGGTGTTTGAGGAACTTAGGAACCTAAAGTAAAAAAACACAAACAAACAAACAAATAAATAAAAAAACCCATCTAGTGTTAGGTGTGTCCCTTAACCAATAGCCATGCTGGCTGTGCCTTTAGACGAAAAGTTCACGTTTCTATCAGTATCCACATTTACGTAGGATTCTATATTCCTAACAAGGGATGAATACGGATATTTACAGACAAGAGGTATATCAAACTATGCCAAAGTCTCACTATTTGAGCAAAGTGGTACAGGTAAGAGCCAGGGGTATCAATTTTGGTATAGCATAATTTTTGGGTGCCCAGTACTAGACAGTTTCATTTTGTTGTAAGTTTTTGTCCTTTATAATTAATGCCTTTTGGGCCCTGTGTACTCCAGGTCCCTGGAGTCATCCCTGGGCAATACCCATATTCTCCACTAGGTGACATCAGCAAGAGCCAGGCCAAAGCTGGACGGAGTCCATCTGTCCTGCTCAGCAGACAGAACAAGCTTTTTTTTTTTTTTTAATTATTAACAATTCCAATTCACTCCTTATCAACAAGAACGCTGACGTCTTTCTCAATCAAGGCTAACCTTTTTCCTCATTTTAATAACAAAAACAAAAACGTATAATTTAGGGCCACCAAATACAGGTCAGAATGTCTTCGCTTGAAATCATCTCAGTATCATCTCTGAATATTTACAAAATATCCAGACTGAGGGAAAGAAAATATAATAAAATCACAAAAACGTAGAATTAGGAACCATCCAACAGCGCAGACTTCCTTCACGTTAAATAACCCAAAGTATCTCTGAATATTCACACAAATATCCAGATAAAAAGAACACACACACGCACACAAAATACAAGCTAATATCCTTTCCCTGAGCGTACAATTACAATTTTGTTGAGAGGCTGATTATGATGGAACTTTCTACAACTTCTATGTAGTGAGACTAATCACAGCTGTGTAGGTTTTATACATTAAATGTAGAGTAACTAATGACCTGAATGGAGAAATCATTGGATTCACTCTGGTCACGAGCTCAGTACATTCTGCTGGATCACTGCTCGCCAAAATTACTTTACAGCTGCACGTGTTTTCATTCGTTTTATTACAGTTAACTGTTACAACTGAGATTAATGGTGAAAAAAAATGTCTGCCGTTATCAAAGGGAATAGAAAAAAATATATTTGGTCATTATTTACAAAGAACACGAGACCTCTGAACTATCCACGCAAGAAGGAGAAAGGGTTTCTAGGAGTCATTTGACAAGGGCAGACATTCAGTTCTAAACATTAAAAAAAAAAAAATTAAAATAATAATAATAATAAAATAAATCACATTGAGAGGTTGTACTGTGCAGGTTCTGATGCCTCCTCTGTGCCTGAACAGCACGTCACATGATGACGAGAACACGAAAAAGAGACGCAATGTACACAAACGAACAAACGAAAACAAAAACCCAAAAAAAAAAAAAAAAAAAAAAAAAAAAAAAAAAAAAGACTTGATTTTTTAAAAAAAGGTGGGTAAGAAAACCCTCTTGAAATCCAGTAGTCAAATTTAAAATAGAGCCAGACATGCTGTTTTTAAAAGGTTTTTGGTATTTTTTTGTCATTTAAATACATAAGTCATACCCAGCAATCTGTATAAGCAATCTGTATAGGCATCAACAGTAAAGAGAAAATAAAAATTACAAAGAGCAAACTCAGGTTTGTTTCAGACAAAAGGAAATTTCCACTACTGTGTTGCCAGCCGTCTGTAGAGGTTTAAGAGGAACAGAATGGGGTCAAACAAAGTTTAAAAAACAAACAAACGAACAAAAAAATAAACAATCCCCAAAAACAAACAAACAAACAAACAAACAAAAAAAACCAAAACAAAAAAAACCTAATATTTTAACTGTCCTCATATATCTACTAACCCACCCCTACCATTTGCATACCTCCCCAAACCACCGCAAAATTACATTAGGACATAGAAACGGAGGGTTAAAACAGTCAGATCACAAAGGGAACCCGAGAGTGCATGTTCAGTCATCATCCTCCTCTCCTTCTTCATCCAACTCCCTTTTCCTCTTCTGTCCCCTCTCCTCCTCTGCGAACAATAAATAAATAAAACGCACAATTTATTGCTCTGTTCACTGCTGAGATTTTAACCATATATATGTATTAAAAATAAATAAATACTGTCGACACAAGAGCATCTAAAAGGAGAATTCCACCATTGTTGACATGTCTGCAGTGAGGGAATATCAGCATTTTAGCTGATATAAAAGGTTATAAATGCTTTTATAAAGGCAAACAAGTGCTAATGTTTGTTTCGGGAAACGATCTTAAAAGGATCACTCTTAGTCTGGATTTTTGCTGTTATTTGAGCTTCAGAAGTGAAACTGAACGCCAACACACCTCAAATGGAAATAATGGGTTTCACACACCCTAATTGTGAGGAAACGTAAACAGTACATAAGCCCATTTTCATCAATAAATTTGATGGGGACATCATTTCAGGTAGAATTCTCCTTTAAAAACATACTGCAACTGAAAAGCTTCTACCACTCTGAGGTACATTAATGTGGAGCCCTAATCCTTAAAAATTGATGTTCGTTCTATAACCAAATTCAAAATGGCTAAATAAAAAACACCTGATTTGCTTACCGTATTCGTCCTCGTCATCAACTTCCCCATCATTCAAGTCTTCTTCCTCCTCCTCCTAACACAAAAAAAAAGCGAGTCAAGAAAAAGCAATATTTTGGAGCCAAAAACACTTTTTTTAAAAAAACATTTTAGAAGAGATAATTTCATATCAGAGAAATAAATACTGTAAATATACAAGTGCTGCAGCATTTACCTCCCCACTGACATCTTCCTCCTCCTCTTCTTCTCCCTCCTCCTCGTCTTCCTCATCGCCCTCTTCTTCATCTTCATCTCCTGGAGCTGCATCTTCATCGTACTCTTCCTCGTCTACTTCTGCCAAACGCAAAGACTTTCTTCAGTACACTCTTATATGATATAAATGTTGTAATAATGCAATTGGCCGAGTCACGTAGCCATATGGTGCATGTGGTTAATGGGAACACATCACCCCAATCAGGGATGATTAAACAGTACCATCGTCTTCGTCTTCGTCGTCATCCAATCCCTCGACGTAGGCCTCTGCATCCGAGTCAGGTGCCTCTTTATCCTCTTTGTCATAGCCATCGAGATACGTCAACTGTGGCAGCAGCTTAAAGACATTTTCTCTGTAGTCGTTTAAGTTTGTCACCTCGCAGTTGAACAGGTCTAAACTTTTGAGGCTTTCCAATTTTTTCTGTTCAAACAGGAAATAATTAAGAATTAAATGTAATGCATTGTTTATATTATAGCCACAACATTATGAAACATTTCTATAATTCACCCAAGCACGATCCATCCATTACAGCCTAAACATGCTCAAAAAACTAAACAAGAATGCCCATACAATGCTTAACATCTAATTTCTTTCTTCTCACCTCAGGCACATTACAATACAAACTAAGTGCAGACTGCTCATACAATTAAAGGCCCAATTTGTAACATTACACTAACAATGTAATTTTCCCATCTTTCTGTATTTACTAATATTATTTTAACCACAAGTAAAACCATTTCACTTCTCCACTGTATTAGATAAAGCATGTTTAAGGTCATACTTGGACAAACCCATTAAAAATGAAGGGCAAAAAGGCCAAACAGGCCCTTTCTAACAGGCCAAACATAAAACTAGACTGGGAGCTTTAATGTCATAGGACTAGCGGCGCATGGCACTCTAATGACAAAGTACAAAGGATGGGTACACAAGAACCTGCAGGTCTACAACGGTGCACAGTAATTACAACTCTGGAAGTCACTACAGCTTACTTCTTTCCACAAAAATGTGTGGCCTGTGCGACCTTAAATCTCACCAGGGGTTCGATGGTGCTGAGATCTTTGATCTTGTTGCCGCTGAGGTTGAGATGGGTGAGATTGGGACACTTCTCTGCCAGTACCTCCAAACCGCCCGAGATTCTGTTATCGCTAAGCTCGAGCTATTGCAAACAAAACCGCAACAATCTTTAATAAAGATGCAAATACAATGCGAGATAAACTGTTGGTGTTTAATGCAATCAGAGCAAGACGCCTGTACCTTTTTGAGTTTGTTAAGCTTGGGCAAGTTGGCGACTGAAGTTAAGCCGACGTTGATTGTGCTTAGAAACTCCAGCTCCTCAAATTCGTCTGTAAGGCCTTCGATTTTGCCTTCATTTGACCGACAGTTGTCGAGCACGAGTTCTTTCACCTAATAAAAGACAAAGGATGTTAGGATGCGAGGAAAAGGGACAAACTGGAAAGAAAACAAAGCTTGAGATGTGTACAAGTCTCCAACTGTGCAGCTCTCCATCAGTCAAGAGTGCTTGGTGTTGGACTGGCTTCTGGTTCATGTTGCAAGCTTAAATTG
Source organism: Chrysichthys thysi (assembly GCA_030068315.1). Taxonomy (NCBI): domain Eukaryota; kingdom Metazoa; phylum Chordata; class Actinopteri; order Siluriformes; family Claroteidae; genus Chrysichthys; species Chrysichthys thysi. The sequence continues at coordinate 6,412,070 of JAQLOM010000023.1, forward strand.
AGTCAGATCACTGCTGTTGCCAGCTTTTTGACTCAGAGTGTAGCTTGCTTGGGTTACAGGGGATGTTTTCGCTTACAATTCCTAACGAACAAGTCACCTCTTTATATAACTCACACACTACAAAAACATCTTTTACACGATTCGCATAGGATTATAACGCGGTCAACCATCATGAGCGTATAACCTGAGGAAAAAAGTTCCTCAAAAGGTCCCACCTTCTTATGTTTTTATACAAGATGATGTTACACTTAATGTGGCCCAATATCTCACACATGTGGAATATGTAAAAACATGTCATGATTCAACACGTGAACGGTCACAAACATGTTTCTGGATGGTTAATGAATCTTTTTGGCCTCAAATGAAGAAAATGAAAGGGCCAAGGCAGGCTGCCAGAGTGACACAGGCGTGTTTTCTCCATTGTGGGGACTTGTGGTGCACCTTTACTATGAAAATGTGGAGACATTCAGTCAACTAGACTCATCAGGACAAATATTCAGGCTCGCCGTGTAATATTAACACACTGGGTGAAGAAAGGGGACTCTGTTGCCTCTCGGTGGAGCCATTACATCGTGTCGATTACAGTAATCAGCAGCAGTGTGCAGCAATGACCGAGTATTCGGATCAGCTCTGAGGCTTGGACTCGCCGCGCTTTTTCCCCTCACAACAAAATGGCTGTCTGCGCGACAGCGCGAGCCGCGTCTGTTCGCCTTCCAGCACGCAGAATGCCTTCGAAACCGACGCCTGCCTTTTCAAGCAAGAAACAAATTAGAAGAAAAACAACGAACTAAATTCAAAGAACGTGGTACACAACAGGCCAGGTTTGGACGAGTCCCCCAAATCGCCTTAAATTGTCCCAAGAGCCCAGACACGGGCTGAAAGAATTCAGGAGTAGGAGGGGCGGCTAACACGACCTAGCCGAAATGCTAGCGTAAACCTAGGGATGTTATGTGTTTGTTTATTTATTTAATCATTTATGTATTTTCACCAAGTGTTAAAGCGAATAAAAGACCTATAGGACTCGTTTGGGGGTGTTTTATTAGCCCAGGGATTGTCATACGTGCCGGAACGCTACGTTTAGTCGATTAAACGCCGTGTGCCTTTGTTGCTGGTTAAAATGGCGGCTTGTCCTAGATGTCGGAACTGGAGCAGCGCCGCTCCGCTCCGCACACAAACACACTGGGGGCAGACCCAGCACCGCCGGAGCGCCTCAGAACATCAACCTTACAGCGCACAGACTCGGAAACATGCCTCCTGGAGGTTAATTATGCTCACAAGACGTCTAAAACGAGGTGTTTAAAGACGCGGTGTAACACACCTAGCCTACACAGAGCGACGTCAGAGCTCGGAGACCGGGCTAACACTGCATGGGACACATCTGTACCGCCGAGCGCGGCTCGCACCTCGGAAAACACCGACAGCCTGCGTGCGTGTGTGTATGATTTCCCGAGCATGTTGGGAATCGGGGCGGAGGAGGAGGGGGGGGGGTTATTACAAGTGTTTCCGTCTTTTATCTTTATCACGTTACATCTTCAGTACCGACATAATGCAGCTTTAATGGGGTCTCGCGCGCCTTCCGATGTAAAGATGCCAACGAGAACTGAACAGCGAGCGCGTGCTGGTTTGTGCTCCACACACAGCATGTAACCTGCGCTCTCTCTCTCTCCCTCGCGCGCGCGCTCGCTCTCTCTCTCTCGCGCGCGCGCACACACACAAATAACGTGGGATTTTTCTCTCCCCCCTCCAACGTCCAGCTTTGGTGCAGATCTAGTGAGATCGTTATACTCGCACGCGTCCTTTTAAAATAAATACTAAAAAAAAAGAATGAAAGAATTCCCACAATTACACAAAAAAAACAGTCAGCCAGTCCACAGCAGCCAGTCGTATCACCTGGGCAGCGATTTAAATTTGCCCCACAAGTTGCTCAACTCGCCAGGTAAACACAGGGCACTGGACTAATGTGGGCACTAAAGATCTGCATGGTAAGGCTTGTTATTGGTACTATCATTAGTAGTATTTATTTATTTATTTGTGCAGCCCCGGGGATGTGAAGGAAAAGGGCGCGATCGGGGCTACAAAGTTACAAATATGGCTCCTCGTGCCGTTTCCCTTGCTGATACGCCTGGCTACACAATGCGCCGCACTGTTACAGTTTCACAGCCAAGCCGCTCGAGCAGAAAGAAGCCTCGAAAAAGTTGCGAAAACCGAGCAGGACTGCGAGAAGCCCCCCGGCTCCGTGTGTAAACACGTCGTGTGTATGCCGAGCTGTGACCGCGGGCCCCGCGTTAACAAAGTCACCTCAAACTTTTCATTCAACACATCAAGTTGACGGCGTGCACGCGCACACACACGCATCTAAACGCTGCCCGTCCATCCACCTCACCGCACGCGAGCTGATCCGAGCACCGCTTTTAGCTTTAAAAAAAAATAAATAAATAAAAAAAATCATCTTCCCGAGTCGGTACAAAAAAAAATAACAATAATGCCAAAGCAGCTTACGTCCGACGGCGTTCGGTTGCGCAATTCCAGATGAATCCTCTTCTTCATATCCATCCTGGGGGTCTGTGAGTGACGGATTTAATAAAAGAGCGCAGTTAAGACTTGGGAGTCTTCGCTGCACATTCACAGTTATAGCCCCTTTACAAACTAGAGCTTGCCAGTCGGCCAAACTTGACGCCTGCAGGAGGCGGGACTTTGGGTGTGGGATTGTCGTCACCGCGGACCAATCAGAGCCGCACATGTGATTCTGACCAGCCCTAGCACAAGACGCGCGACCAATCAGCGTCCGCCTATGAATTCGGGTGGGGTTTACAGGGGGGGAGGGTTTGGTTGATCCAGTAAAGTCTGTTTTAGGGTGACGGGTGACATCTATGCGTTAAAATCACCCAAAGTGGCGAAGGCGCCAAAGATTAAACTAAACAAAGATCTAGTTATGGTGCTGTCTAAGCAGCATGTCCTTGGTAAGACCACAAGGACAACGCTTACACTATTGTTTGTTTGGGTTTTTTTTTTTTATAAAATAATAATAATGATGATGATGATGATAAAAAAAAACCCGTGAACGGAACCAACGCAGCATGAAGTGGAGAAACACTGAAGAAACGCATTACTCTGGACATGCAACCAAGCATTAACCCGGGTAATGCTTTACCATAAGTGTACTGTATCGGAAATAAATTATTTATTACAGCAATCAATTTAGGATGTTATATGGCCCGGTGTCATGAGAAATGGACCCCTCCCCCTTGGAAAGTCGATTGTGGAGGGAGTGCACAATGGCACCCAGCAGTTTAACTCGAATCACTTCTTTTTTGTTGTTGTTGTTTATTTGTTTATCAACTATGCTACAGACAACCCCCCCTCAAAAAAACCCAGGGTCAAATATAAACACACAGCACGAATGATATACATGGAGTCAGTCATAAGACCATCTTAATGCGTAGGGTTAGGTAGGAAAGAAAACATGTCGGCTTGGGTGCATCGAATTGCACATTTCCAAACCCTGAAAACTCCAAGCTCCGGTTTGCATTGTGACCCAACAGCAATCGCGTGCTCATTCGGTATTTTTCTGCTGTTTATCGCTCGTGCCCTCAGCGGCACTACAGAACGCTCCAACAAGATTTCCGCCTTCCCCCATTCACACACCCCCGCCCCCCCTTCGTCTTTAAAAACACTTTTGTCACATGCATTTGACTGCCACATGGCACACTCCAACCACAAACCCGTTCCTATCACGACGGAGTTCAAACCACCCAATAGCATGTTGGGGGGGGGGGGTTCACTTCCGCATCAGCCAGGAGGAAGAGAAAAAAAACCACACACACAAAAAAACATACAAGGTCACCTGACTGTGCTCGGCGCCATCTTGCCCGCAAAACAACGCATTCCAAATAATGCGAATACCATTTATTGACGTTTAAAATAAAAAACGAAACAAAAATATAATAATAGACGTTACCTATTATTGTGGTGATTTCTGTGTGTCGCTCCGCTACCCCTTAGAAAAAAGAAAACCAGCTGAGCAATTGCCTGGCGCGTGATTGTTTTCACAAGCACGCGCCGGCTCGAGAGCGCATTGCACGACAGACGACTCTCGGTTTTTATCATGAATATTTGTTGTTGTTGTTGTTGTTGTTGTTGTTGGTTGTTTTTTTCGAATTCGGTTCATAGCAGGGAGGATTTTTGCCTTTGAAGGAAATAAAAAAATAAAATCTTCTTCTGTCGGTCTGGCCACTTATTCCGACTCGCGCAAGCGAGGCTCATCTCCAGCTCTTTGGAGTGTACTTGCGCATTAGTGGGGAGCATTTTCTCCTCTGGGTGTGTCTGCTGCGTGCTCGGAGCGCCCTTTGCTGCAGCGCGCGTGCCGTTCACACACAATTGCGTGCGCGAGGTGCGCAAAGCCACGGCGCTCTCACACACCGCACAGCCCGCTCTGGGCACGCGACACTCTCCACGCATATCTATCGCTTGCGTGAACGGCTCGTCACGTCACACGAATGGACATGGGTCCACCATGCATGCATGAACATTACCCAGATGGACGCCTGATGGAAAAAAGGCAACTTTTGCAGTCGGATAAGCAGATTAGAGGGACGCTCTAGGCTGTGAGTGAATGTCCCAAAGGACATCTGGGCTTGAACAGTACCCAAAGCACGTTTAGTGCGTTTGCATAACCTGCAATGCAATGCAAAAGGCTGCTCTGAGAAGCAACCCCCGGATGCACAGGATGCACCTACGCAAAATGTGCATCTGCAAAAGCACCCAGAGTGATGCAAAGGAGATCTTAATGACGTGTCCCCATAAACCAAGACGGTGATTCACCCTGTGCAATCTAAGGACCAACACCCTCTGCTGATATCTTATATAATGCACGTGGTTTCTGTGTATTTCTTTGAAATCTAAGACTATCCAAGTAGTGTTTTGGAGACATTGGGATACCAGGATGTTACCACGGTTATTCTACAAGCATATAGAATGTTGGATTGGTGTTTATTGTGCTATGCAGGTTTATTCGTTTGTGTACAGGGGATGTAGATGTGTGTGGGTTTGGGGTGGTGTTTATGTTTAAGATTAAAATACCTATATGTGTACGATATATCAGGGGCTACTCGTAACATGCGTGGGCATTTGTAAATATGTATCTACTGTGAATGCGGATTCCTTCGTGTGCCTGTGGTAGGTTGGTATTTTGCTTTCTCCTTGGTAGTTTCGTAAACACTTTGTCACACTGTGCACTGATAAGAGGAACCACCAGGTGGCGCTAGTTAACAACTCAGGCATGTTTTGGGGGTTATTTAGAAATGGTTACGTGTGAAATATGGCATCTCGAGTGGGTTCTGAATAGCAGAAAGGACAGTACAGTGAGCCCTCGATTAATGTGGGAGTTAGGTTCCAGAACCCACCGCGAAGAAGTGAAAATCCGAGAAGTAGCGACGATGTAATAATGTGTTTTTTTGGGGATTTTTTTCATTTATTTTTGGGATTTCAAGCCTTTATAAACCCTCCACACCATTACCTGCACAGTTATGCAGCATAAACCCTTTATATTCTCTTAGACATTAGAAGAAAAAAAAAAAAACCCAAAAATCAGTTTTAAAAGCATTTATTTTTTCCTTGAAAAAAACATCGTGTTAGGCAGTTGCCTTTTATACTGTCTTTCCATTTGATTCAGAAGGTTTTTATACATTTTATAGGCTGTTTATCTGAAGGATAAGCATTTCTTCTTAGTAAACAAGAGATTCTGTGTTGCCTTGGTGCCACCAAGAGCATTTCTGAACTGCAAAGAGCGAATCATTTGTGGGTCCCATTCTTTAACCTCAAGACTTAAGGTCTTAGGCTCTTTAGCTAACTGTAAAATGGTGGTGAGGCGCTCGAGAGAGAGTTAATCCAAGTTGAATCGCCTCTTGAATTTTTCAAACTAGCCCTTGCTGGCGGGAAAGTCACTGTTCTTGCTGGGGGAATCCGCAGAAGTTCCAGGTTGAGGGTCGTCCTCCAGCTCAGCCCCGCCATCCACAAACATTTCATGAAGCTGCTTGGCCTTCTCTCGGATTATATGGGTGTCCACGGGGATGTTCTTCTTCCGGCAGTCCTCAATCCAGAATCCTAAAGCAGATTCCATCCAGACCACAGCCTTATTCCGCACGCTTCCAACTCGTTTGGCTCCCTGGTTATAAGACACTGCGGCCGTAGCTCTTATCTTCTTTTCAGCCTTCTTTATGTAGTGAACCGTGGACTCGTTGATGCCGTAACGGCGTCCTACAGCAGCACAGCCGCTCCCTTCCTTTGACATGTCCAAAAGTTTTACCTTTTTTAGCATCTTCCACCAGCGCTTGGGCGTTGCCCCAGAGGAAGCAGAAGGCGCAGATAGCTTTTGGGACATAACGAAGTGCTTTACCACCCACAAAAAGCTCAGCAAAATACGACGCTGGCTAACATAAACCGGAACGACACTGTGAGGACCCTGGTCTGGTCATAAGTAAAACACTCCGAGATCCAGAGGATATTGTCACTCAAAGTATCTTTTATTATGGGCTTTCCAGCTCCAATCAATGTTGTCACTTATGTGACCACAGACGCGCACACATCCACACACACAACGCTTTTCAGCTGCGTGTTGTTTCCAGGGCGTCCTCTCTCTCCCTTGCTCACTGCTGGAATAAAAAGGGACACAGTTAATGAACACCAGGTGTAATCACTCACCACTCCTAGTCTCCTAGTCCACGCCCCCACTGCCACAGACACTCTTTGTTTAGCTCATCTGCGCCCAGGTGTCTGTAATTAACCTGCGTGCTCTGATTAGCCATCGGTCAGTGGCAAACGAGGAAGCATGTACTCTACCATGACAGGCCAGCGAAGCTATTGAATATGATCATTGTCTCCAAACATGAAGAAGTTTGGCAAAGGAGTAATACTCAATGGTCCTCATATGAGGATCCTACAAGGAAATCCACACAATGTAGTTGAGTGAAAATGTCATGTCCTCATTTGAGGACAGTGGGGTCTCAGGAAGTTATGCTGTAACAAACAAGTAATACATCATTTATTCATGCATTCAAAATGGACATCCTATTCTGAGCCTGTCCGGGGAACACTGGGAGTGAGACAGGAACGGATCCCGAATGAGACACCAGAACTTTTTCACGTACACACACCAAAAGCCAATCTGCCTAGATGAATATGTTTGGGAGATGGGAGGAAACTGGAAAACCTGGAGGAAACACCATCTGGACACAAAGAGGACAGGCACAGGGACGTCACACAGACGTTTTTAAGAAACCCAGGACCTTGGAGTGCTGAGGCAGCAACACTACCTGCTGCTTCTCCTATAACACAACATGCAAGGTGAAATAAAAAAAACAAACAAAAAAAAACCACTGTAGACTGAAGCAAAACCAAGAAATCGGGGGTTTGACATGTATTGTAACTTGTATGGTCAATATCTGTAAAGAGGAAATAGAAGAGGTTGTAATGCAGTAATTAAAGGAAAGAGTTTGCCTGCAAGTTATTACAGAATATTACAATCAGAAAAGGTGAAGTCAAACCACTGATCTGATGTAACTCAGATTTATTTCTCTATTTAAAGGTCCACTATGTAGGATTCAGGGGATCTTTTAACAGAAGTGGGATATAATATTCCTAAGTATATTTCCATTAGTGTACAATTAACTGTTAATACAAATCACCGTGTTTTCATAAGCTTAGAATGAGCCCTTTTATATCCACGTAGGGAGCATGTTTTCCACAGAGCTGCCATCTTGCGCCGCTACAGTATCCCAGAATGGACAAACCTCTAGAGAGCACCTTGCATGTTTGATGTTTTTACAAGTGGCAATGTGAATTCGGAAGGAAGGCGTAGACGAAGAAAAGATGAAAAGGAAGAGGAAAAAATCGGATTCAGTGTTTGGTGTTGCTGGCTAACAGGTTTATGAACCCAAAGTGTGAAAATGGTGGCTCATAATTATTATTTAGCAGAAGAAAATGCAAGGCAACATGAATATAAGTACTTGGAGTTATGCTTCAGGCACCGTACAATTCAATACGTGCTTGAAAAGGGAGGTGTAAGGGGGCTATTCAGTTGGTTGCAATGTACTGAATCCCTCATAGTGGGTCTTTAGCTTATACAACTTGACATGTTTTGTCACTTGTTTTGATAATGAAATCCAGCAAGGTGGCACAGTGGATAGCATTGCTGTCTCACAGTTCCCGGATTCCTGATTCGATCCTGAGCTCAGGTTACTGTTTCAGTGGAGTTTTGCATGTTCTCACTATATTCCCATGGGTTTCCTCTCTGATTTCCTTTCACCTCCTAGAAACATTCCAGTACATGGGATGACTACTCATGCCCATGGTGTGAATGAGTATATAAATGTGTGTGCATGGTACCCTGTGATTGACTGGTGTCCCATCCTGGATGTATTCTGACCTCATGCCAATTATTCCCAGGACAGAACCCAGACCCAGTAGAACCCTGACCAGGATAAAGCAGAAACTGAAGATGAATGATAATTACGCAATCTCACCAGAGTACGAGTGATGTACTGAATGTCAGCACTGGTGTGATTCGACCTTAGGCTGCAGGTGATCAGAGCAATTTTGATATACGGCTTAACAGCACAAGAACAATTATATAAACAAGAAATTATCATTGAGTAGCTGACACTACAGACACAATAGCGACAAATCTTTGTTTCTTTTTGCTCCGTCAATGAAAACTCTTCCCAAAGAAGCCACAGCAGGATAGAGTGTCGTGTGGTGTCATGCCAATGCATAGATTGGCCGACAGCCTATAGTAAGTGTAGGAGACAAGAATTTTATGTAGCTAGCACGGACAAGCAGTGTGATACATACAGTATACAGGTAGTTACGATGGAGATGCGTTCCGCCACACCCATCATAAGTCTAAAATATCATATGTTGAACCACTGTGTTGAACCACTTAGCCTAACTTAGGTATCTCAGCCTGGTTTATCCTAGCTTAGCCCAGCCTAGCCTACCTAGGAGTCTTTTCCTGTAGGAGACATGCCAGGGCATTTAGAAGACATGATTTTGAATTAAAATTAGCTCTTGAAGCACACAAAAAAACCACGGTAATGCACTGTACAGTACACCGATACACAAGGTATGTCCGTGAGTTGCAGGAGAGAGTGAGGCATCGTGCGAGGTGAGTGATCCGGGCAACGTCCATGTACTTCCGAGTGTCACCTGAATGATTGCGTAGGTCATCTGTTAGGCTGGTCTGCCAGCGATGCCTGCCCGTGAATTTTAAATATTTTCTGATTATCTTACAATTTTTAGCGTATTGGAATCATCATCATAACTTCGAAAAATCGTAAGTCGGGCCATCGTAAGTCGGGGAGCAGCTGTATTGAAATGGGTGCTGTTATACTAAATATCAATACTGTTGTAATGTGTTTTGTCCGTTCAAATGACTGGAACTGTAGTATAGTAGATAAATATCTAAATACACTAAATGTCATGGTTTCTATTAGTGTCTTCTCTGCAATTTCTAATATCAGTAGACTCCAAAACATCATAATTTGTGAATTTCTTAGTAACACACACACACACACACACACACACACACACACACACACACACACACACACACACACACAAACAAACAACAATAAAATCATGCTAACCTAAAGAGCTATTGGAATAAACACCATGGTTTATTCATTGACTTCATTTTCTGAAGTAATTATTGTCTGTAACAGAAACATGGGTAAGTCGAAAATATTGTAAGTCGAACAACTGTGTTGAACCACTCAGCCTAGCTTAGGTATCTCAGCCTAGCTTAGCCTAGCTTATGTAACCATGTTGAAATTATATACTCACCTAAAGGATTATTAGGAACACCTGTTCAATTTCTCATTAATGCAATTAAATAATTATTTATAACCAATCACATGGCAGTTGCTTCAATGCATTTAGGGGTGTGGTCCTGGTCAAGACAATCTCCTGAACTCCAAACTGAATGTCAGAATGGGAAAGAAAGGTGATTTAAGCAATTTTGAGCGTGGCATGGTTGTTGGTGCCAGACGGGCCG
>JAQLOM010000023.1:6435405-6455351 GCA_030068315.1 Chrysichthys thysi
CTTTCTTTCTTTCTTTCTTTCTTTCTTTCTTTCTTTCTTTCTTTCTTTCTTTCTTTCTTTCTTTCTTTCTTGTCTTTCTTTCTTTCCTGTCTTTCTGTCTTTCCTTCCTGTCTTTCTGTCTTTCTTTCTATTTTTTAGTACAAATTGTGCTATGGATACTTATTTTTAAAAAAATGTCTTGTTATTGAATCACTTCAAAAACATTACTTTTACAAAAAAAAGCATTTGAAAAATGTTTGCATGTCATCACAGAATGCAACATGTTACAAGAGAGACCACCTTTTTCTGACAACTAAAATAAATAGATAAATGAACATGATGAAGACTCCTGGGTTTGGCTGCAAAAGAATAAATAAAAAAAGGATGGACTAAATAAATAAATAAATAAACAACCAAGCAAGCAAGCAAGCGCAACTATAAACGTCTCCAGAAAACCTGTGGCAGGTTCTCCAAGATACTCTGGAAAAACTTAGTTTGTTTCCTTATAAAACTGCACTAAATGTACCTGCGACTACTATTTGAGGGGGAAAAAGTTTCAGAAATGACTTTTTAGATCCTTAATGTTTACTTTAGTATTTTTCTTTTAAATGGAATTTAAGAAAGATTTCATTTTGTGATTTTGACTTTTTTGTCGTCTTTACAACATTTCTTTGCATGTCTGTAAGACTTTTGCAGAGGAATGTATACTACTAGTATTACTATTACTACTACTAATAACGATAATAATACAATAATAATAATACTGATGTTGGAGGACATCTGTAGTATTTATAATGGGTTCTCATATGGGATGGGATGAGCGATCTTTATATAAATCACAGATAGTAGATTGTCATCATACTTCGTTTCCATAAATTTGCATTGCATCCTGTTGTAGCGCATCATTTGTGGCTGCGTTAATTGGTCATATGACCATCACGTGCACTTTCGCGGTACCTGTGCGCAAAACCCCACAGCTTATCTAAAAGATACACCCAGATAGTGTCACCGTCAAATTCTCCAAGACACGGGTTTCTGCATTTTAAATTCACCCAGTGCTTGGCATTTGTGTTTTGTTTTTTGTTTTGTTTATTTTTTTTTATTTTCAGTGGTGCTTGATGGAAAAGGGAACAGAAGAGAGCACTTTCTGGATTGTCTTTATACTGACGAAAAAGCACAAAGCCTCTTTTCCTACAGGATATGACAGAATCACTTGAGAAGGACATTTCCACCAAGTCTCTTGTCAGGATCTATCATTTTGTCATTATAAGATGAAACAGAGCGCGGCTGCGAGGAGAAGAGCCGCTCTGACGCACACGGCCAAAAGAAAGAAATGCTTTTCAACCGTTTTTTTTTTTTTAATTTTATTTTATGTAAAAGTCAGCGTTGAGGTAACTGTTTGATCTTACACTCTGAAACACCATAAGAACGCCTGTGCGGCAACTTTACCTCGTCTTGGATTAGGATACTGTTTTGACTTGTGGCTCTTTTTAATATCAGAATTTTTTTTATTAATTAATTTATTTTTAAATCAAAGCTTGCTATTCAGATTAAGATTTGATAGTCAATATTTACAAGTAACTGTTAGATTGTAACACTTGCATTGTGTAAAACGTATCAGAACAGTACACACTCAGAAGGAAAGGTTGGATGTTTGACCATTATATCCGTTAGTGTGCATCTTTTTTTTTTACCAGGGAAGGTTGATGTTGTGGTCAGTTATGTACATTAATTTAGTTTTAAATGTGTACTATATTAATAATAAGTTAAGTTGAAACATATATGCACAAGATAGCAGGTGCACCTTTGATGGTACTGCTACAGTGCAAGAAACAGTACCTTTTACATTTCTGCAGAAATGCGATTTAGACGATTTGTCCTGAATGATGGAATAGAGGTCGAGCCGGTTTACGTCACGCAAGCAGCAAAGGTAGAAAAGCTTCGCCCGTAAGAGAAAAAAGAGAAAAGCAAAGCCGTTATTCAGAATGCCGGAGGCACGTCGGCAACAAAGCGCGTCCTTTCTGCGTGCTGTCCTTTCTCCAGCTGTAATGTAACCTGCTCTGCATAGTGATCAGACCATTTCAAATAGTTGGCACGTTGTCATCTCTGCGAATGAATTATTGACGTGTACTTGCCTTCCAGATGCACTTTAAAAACACTAATGCTCCAAATGTCAGCTGGTTTCGGTTTAAAGCGACTTAAAGGCCTGATTGAGTTTCATTCGTTTCCTTAATGTCAGAAATGAATGCAGGTTATAAACACAGTTCAGCTTCTCGTTTGCATTACACAGATGAGCTGGAAGTCCTACCGCAGATGTAATCCAGCGACAGAAAGAATATGTAGTCCTGTGTTGGGGGAAAAACATGTTTCGAGGCCGTGTTGTCAGTGATGCACCTGAATTTTCTGTAATGGTAGCTCTGAACGTAGCTCCAGCCGTAAGGTTTATATTAACGTTCTCTTTCTGATATGCTATCGTTTCACACATTCTACATAAACGTGTGTGTGTGTGTGTGTGTGTGTGTGGGGTGGTGGTGGGGGTTTCAGGTGAATCCTTTTGAAATGAAACCTTTTTTCAGGAGGCTGCAGGATCAGTGCTTTGTAACGGAGGTAAAACTGTAACTTTAACGTTTTCCATCATGGGAAAGTTTTCAGGGCTTGGAGGCTTTTCGGGAGCATGACAAGCTACATTATTAACTTTCCGAAAGCCTGCGGGGGAAAGAAAAAACTGCTGTAATGTACAGAATAACAGGGACTACATGTCTCAGATGCTGCATACCATAAAATGTAACAATAAATGGATAAAAGGTATTCTTTAATTAATAATGATTGCAGTTTGGCCAATTGCTGTGGTGTAAAAGGGTTAAAACCATAGCCTTGGTTTGGATCAGGGATTTAATTAAATTTTTTTTTACATTTGTCAAATCTGTTCCATCTAAATGTTTAAGAAATTGATTTAAGAGATGATGATGATGATAATAATAATGTTTTCAGCCGGACAGATTTTATTACATTTATTAATTTTTTCTTATTTAAGTGAAACACTGCTGTGTTGCTGGCAGTTTGTGCGTCATGAACATCATGTTTTGTGGCCATGTCTTCAAAATGTAATATTTTAGTCCTATTACCAACCTCTAGGTTAGTTAGTTAATCGCCAATGATATTAGTGAGATGTGTCTCTCACCCTGTGTGTTTCTGAGAAACTGTGAGCGGTCGTTGTAGACCACTGAGCGACTCGCAGCAAGCAGGACCTGATGGGACGCTCTGTCTGCTTCCTTACGAGATGTTTGCTTTTCTTTGTCGGATAATTAATTCTTTCGAGACATTTAAAGCTTTTTAACCGTTGATTTTTGCTGACACTTGGGAAGGCATAATTATCATAATCCAGACACATCATAAAAATGTCTTTAGATGTCATTGTCCAAAGTGTTTTGTTTTTTTTTTTTCCTCTCTCCATCTTCAAACAGTTGCTTTAAATCCCCGGTGCCCGTTTTCTGAACCAGAGCTCAGCGTCTTCCTCCGTTATGTAACATGGATGCTTGTTGTTGTATTTTTGTTTTTTCTGTTTTCTAGAACTTTGGTAAAGCGAAGGCAGAATAGACCAGTGCACTAAAGCTGTAAACCCAGCATCTTTTCATCTAATTATAAAAAGCAGGGGGGGAGGGGGAGGGGGAGGGGGAGGGGGGGCACAGGAAGTTATGTAAGAAGTGTTAGCTGAATTTCTGCAAACCACTGGTTCCCACAGATTTAATAACTGACATGTTGACAGCTGCACTTCTCTGAATGCATAATGCATTGTGCTTCATCTGACTCATCCCTGCGCTTCTGAGTGGACACGGCGGAATCTTAATCGTGTAGCGGTACGTGCTGTGCTAAGTGAACAGAGCAGCTCGCCCAAAAATAAAACTCAAGCGTTTTTCTTTTTCTTCCGCTCATCGACTGTGCTTAACGTTCAAAGTTTCAACGTTTTTTTTTCCCCCCATAAAAGTTTTGTACTGGAGCTAGAACGCTCATTTCTCTAATGAAATGAAGGAAGCTTATAGCCTCCAGTTTAGCTTTGAGTAAAGCAGCACATGCAAAGATCCTCAAAATATGCCATTAGGCTTTTTAATTCCATTTACGCATTACAGGTTCCATGTAAACGGCGGCGTGGTTCCGCTGCGCACTTGTGACCTGCTTGCAAAAGACACGTTTTAAAATCGAGTATAAACACTTGAAATAGAGCCGAACAACCATTCACGCTCATGTTCACGCCTGTTGGCAATTTGAGTAGCCAGTTAATCTAATCCGCTTGTGTTTAGACTGTGGGTGGAAACCGGAGAACCCCTGAGGAAACCTACACAGGCACTTAACAGACTGATAAGCAGAAATAAGTTTGTGTTTGAGAAATGAAACTGGAAGTATAAGTGGCAGCCCGGGAAAACGTTTATCTATGCAGACACCACTTGGTACTCCGAACCTGTTAATTTTTTTTTTATTATTATTTTTCATTTCAGATTACAGTGTATTAATTGTTTAGAGCAACTAGCCATGCGGCGAACACCAGAAGCAAAAGAGTTGTGTGATTTTCAAGTGAGTCGGAGTACTTCTGCGAGGGATCTCCATCAACTTGGCTACTACGGCAGAGCAGCAGGAAGTTTCTATGCATTTTTCAAAAAAAATGGTGTCTATTTACTTTTGAGATGTCTGTGTGCGTGAATCCACATTCACACCATATGCTTAAGTGTGCAATTTTGTCGACCAGAGGACACTGTGGAGCTAAATAAAACGGGAGAAATCTGTAATTCAGAGTGGAATTAGTTTTATTTCTTTTGTTCGTTTAAAGCATAAAAAAAACCCGCGTCGCAGGATAAAACTCGTATTTGGGCCGCTGTTTATCGAAGACGCCACCTGGAATCGTTTTGCAGGTTATGCCGTAATGATCTCTTTTACTATAATTGTAGTCGTTCCGAGCTGTATTATTCTTATACCTGTAAAGTCTCCTAACCGATCTAATAAGCATTTTAATAAGCGCTTGTTGCCATGCTGGCTCTACTGTCTGGTGACAGAAACAGATGGTCAGCGCAGGCTGCTCCTCTTCAGCCGCTGATGACGACAAAATCCTCTTTTTCGCTGCTTCTTAGAGTCTCCGTAGAGGTGCCTGAGGGTTAATTAGCTCTAAATATCTCTGAACAAA
This sequence comes from Chrysichthys thysi, assembly GCA_030068315.1. Taxonomy (NCBI): domain Eukaryota; kingdom Metazoa; phylum Chordata; class Actinopteri; order Siluriformes; family Claroteidae; genus Chrysichthys; species Chrysichthys thysi. The sequence continues at coordinate 6,440,558 of JAQLOM010000023.1, forward strand.
CTGCAGCTCACGTCTAAAATCCACCCCAACTTCCAGATTGTTCACCGGTCATGTGAGGCTAATCCGAAGTTTTTGACTCTGGAACTTTAGGCCTGGGGTTAATTGCTCCTTGTGAAAAGAAGTGAAGTTTCAGTTGAATTTTGAACATTTCTTAATGAATTAGTGTAGGAAGCCAGTGCTTACTAAATTAATGAGGATGTTTGCCTAGGAGGTAACATGAGGAATTCACCCAGACTTCATCTTCACTGAGAGCTTTTTTTGAAGACTGGTCCAGAAATATGTGTGAAACGGGAATACACCCATCCAGGATGGAGCACCATTCTAGTGCATCCTCACCCTGGGGTATTTTGGTGTATATAATCCAGTCGCCAGAATGTTTTTGGGAGATGGGAGGAAAGTATTGAACCCAGACAGAACAGGAGCTCAGCACAGATCGTGACCCGCTGCACCACCATGTCGCCCTCCAGCCAGCCAGCCAGTTTTATCACATTTGATGCTTTTGTTCTCTGTAGAACTGACTTGTCCTCATCCCAGCCTGTCCTTATTAAAGGTGTAATTAAACAGTGCACTCTCCTAAGATAAACCTTTCGGTAATACAGCAAGATCACTCTCCTTTATCAGCTTTTATTACTGCTGTGCAACCCCACACAGCAGTTTGATTTAAAAGATATTCCACAGTGCTCGTTGGCTCGATGGAGGTGCTCAGGGATTTCTACGTTCTGATTTTATCCACCGAGAGCTCGGGCTCATATGGAGAAAACGAGGAGACATGAAGGAGACTAAACTGGCCTGCAGCCATTGATTGCAATGAAATGCCACGGGCACCACATGCACCACCATAATCATTATCCTTATCCTCATGTTTATTATAATTCACGTCCCTGACAACACCGAATGAGAAAGCATACACACATGGTGCCTGGACATATCCAGACTGTATGCTCGATGCTATTCGGAGAGCCTTCAAGCACAGATGTGGAGCTTTAACCCACCGGGAGGCAGTTCACCAGGCTTCATCGCTGTGCTGTCCTTCAGCGCTCTTGTTTGTTTCTATTTCTGCCCTATTTCTTCTCTAGCTTCTCGACTCAATATAAGCGCTGCTGTGTGCGATTCCCAGCACCGAATCTCCATGCCAAGGCCTCCTGCAGGCACTAATAATGGTCAAATGCGGGAAGTCGGTCTCGCCCGGCTCTTAGCTGGACACTTCCTGGAGCCATCGGACGCTGGATCCGCTCTGGTAATTCGGAGCACTTGGATGCCCTCGATGAGCGGCGAGCCAGCCAAAGTGCAGCACCGCCAGGCTCTCGGCCAACACCGCTAATCCGCTGCCGCTGCTCTTTCGCCTCGACACGGTGGTGTTTAAAGAAAACATGAGGGAGAACTCGCTGTATCCTAGCGGGGACACGGAGCACTATGAATGTAAAGGGCGCTAATGGATTTCGGGCGTCCGAGATCAATAAAACCTGGAGACAGCGCAGGTTTATGGCGTCCTTGTAATCAATATGCGAGCTGTGTTGAAGGTTTTTAGGAAACGCAGAACCAAGGTTTTTTCCCCCCCTCTTCTTTCTTTTGGTTGATTGCTGCTTCGTACCTCGGTATCTGCATTTTTCTTTTTTTTTTGTTTTGTTAAACGATATGTGTAATATGGATCCTGTTGTTATGTGGAGACCTCCAAAGGTGACCCATTGCTTCAGGACTGTTGTATTGGATGTCATATTTACCAGACTGCGCACACACTCATTACAGTATTCGCATACTAAGCCTGATTTTGATTTGTTCCCTATTTGAGAACACGAGAATCATCAGGAAAGCCTTCCGACAAGAAACTTGATTAAGGCTTAATTGTGCATCATTAAATTACTGTAACCAGATGATTAGGACTGCTCCTGATGTAGGCTTGGGTGATGCAGACTTCTCCCCCCTCCCCACCTGCTTTTGGTTTAGCATTTAACAAAAGCACAGGAAATTTTCACTCTTGATCTGCTGCATGTTCAAGCGTGGGAAAATGTGCAGGAGGAGAAAAAGCAACATGTTTAATCACTTGTTCATTTGCTTTCCCGTTAACTTGATTTGTAAATTGTTTGATTGGGCCTGTATAATCTTTCTCAGGTAAGAACTGAAAGTGCCATTTTCATCGTCATCCCTAATTAAAAATAATCAAATAGCTACCTGTTGTTAACTATGCATGTACATACATACAGTTGGCATTTTCTTTTCCACATTAATGAGCTCAAACATCCCCCGTTTACCGGAGCCGCAAGTGAGGACACCCTGGGGTTAGAGCACCCACGATGGTAGGGAGGGTTCTCCTGTTTTTACTTCGGCACTTTCGGAGTGATTTTGAATGATATCTCGTACTAGTGTAGGCCTTGCTTTAGAAATTGTTTTGGTTCATCAGCCTCTGTATAGTGTCTCTGTTTGTCTTTTCAAATTGGACTAGTGTCAAGATGCAAAGAAAATACAGTGGAACCTTGGATTGCGAGTAACTTGGTCTGCGAGTGTTTTGCAAGACGAGCAAAAAATTTTAATAAATTTTGACTTGAGCGAGCGATGCCTTGCAATACGAGTAGTATGCATATGCTTCGTTTGCTAAGCCTCACGGGATCACCACTTTTGTCTCTCACTCACTCACTCGTATAGTCAACATCCGCGCTAGCGTATACTGTTAGTGTGTGTGAAAATGGCCCCCAGGGAGATGTGTAAAATGTGGGAAAGAGTGCAAAATGTAGAGGAAAAGCACCACCCGAATAAGGCTGTAGCAGTGCGAGCGATGAATCTGTTTTAATGACTATGCGATGTCGCATTTCCGCCAAATCCTCAAAAGGAGGCAAAAGCAGCGATCGTTGGATAGTTTCCTTGTCAGTCACATGAAAAGAAAAAGATCCCAGTGAGCCGACAGACTGCAGGGATTCCGTGAGTTGTCGTGAAAGTAACCCACAATAATCCTCCTCCTCTCTCGTCTCCCTCACATCAGCCACTTTCTTTTTAGAGGTAAAGTGCAGGTTATTTTGATTTATGTATTTTTACTTCCATTTTGTCTTAATCATTTTTATATAAATATTTGTGGGTTGTGAAACAAATTTTCTGTGTTTCCATTATGTCTTATGGGGAAATCCGCTTTGATATACGAGTGCTTTGGATTACAAGCACGTCTCCGGGACGAATTATGCTCACAATCCAAGGTTCCACTGTATAGCCATGTTTTGACTGGAGAGGGTTGGTGTGTGTGTGTGTGTGTGTGTGGGGGGGGGGGGGTGGTGTTTTTTTTTGGTGTTGGGGTGAGTGGCTTGAGTACGATCTAAAAAAAAATCTATAAACTTCAGCACCAGTCTCTCACAGATGTCTCTTTAATGCCCGTTTTTTGAGTGCGTATTGGTGGCTCTGGCTGCTGATCTGAGACTCTTAACACAGAGCTCTTTCTGTTCACTGCCGTGGCCTTGGGCACTGCTTTCTGAAAGCTCCTGGGTGATTCTCATGAACTCCGAGTAATGGCAAGATCTAAATAGTTCAGATTGGTTTTTTTTTTTCCCTCCCTTACGAGCGCACCCTTCGTTTCTATGTAAAGCCCTGCTGTATTGAGGAAAAAAAAAAGAACAAAACGACAAAAAAACCCGTCTTTTTTAAAATGTCTTTAAAATGTCTTGGACAAATTGACTCGACCTGATCACAGTACACAACCTGATTTAAAATGGTTTTAATGAAATTGGTTTTAAATTTAGTTTTAATATGGCAAAATCCAGAAGCCACAAGTATTTGTATTACGAGTGAAGTCACTGTGGAGTGTCATCAGGTTTCGTGGTGAGTTTCTGTAAAACAGGCAATTATGAATCAGTGCAATATGAAACAAGGTTTTGTTTTGTTTTTTTAATTTAGTTATGCCGATCAAGGCAAGGTAGCTACTGCCCCTGTGCATAGTGTTACTATTGTGAATTTGGTGAAGTCCCCCATAGTGGGGTGTTGTGAATGGGGGGGGGAAATGGGTCAGGAGCTGCTTGCAGGTGGAGGTAGCTGGATGGTGGATTTTAGGTGATTCCCAAGATTCTTAATGTTCTCATGACCTATTTGTCTGTTATGGGTTTTGCCTGGCACTTTATTCAGATTGCATGGTTTTTAGTCACATTTAAATAAAGGAAATTGCCTGCTCGGAGCATGGGCTGTTTTCTTTTGCACATGGACCAACTTTTTCTTCCGGCTTTTCGTTTTTACTGGATCGGCACTGAAACCAGTACATAGACAATATGTTTCCGTTAATCTGCTTAATGCGCAATTTGAAATTGCGAACTAAAAACTAATTAATGTAAATGTGACTTTTTGGGGGGGGGGGAGTTTTTACACTCTTGTGAGGTGATTTTTTTTTTCTTTTTTTCAGTCGATTGGACAATTATTTTGCTAAACTGAAACAGTAGTGCATTTTTTGCCTTTAATTTGCATGACATGACATATGGAGCATATGGAAACGCTACCTTTCTGAAAAAGCAGCATAGCATCGCATGGCATCACATATTGGAAACCCAAACCATTCACAATTGTGTTTTGTTGAAAGTTGTAAAATATCGCTTCTATTTTACGCAAGTTTGCAAACTGTGCTTTAGCGAAGAGCAGCTAAACAGTCAGTTACAGATGCACCTGATTGTGTCGTAAGGTCACGCGCATGTTTGTAAAGGAACAGGTGATCCTCAGGTTACGATGGAGATGCGTTCCGAAATCCCCATCATAAGTGGAAATATCGTATGTTGAACCAATGCTTAGCCTAGCTTAGCCTAGCCTACCCAGGAGTCTTTTACTTTTGAATTAAAATTAGCTCTTGAAGCAAAAGTGGGAGAGAGAAACGCAGGCAAGTGATGCGTATATCCGGGCACTGTCCACGTACATCCGGGCACCGTCCGAACATATCATGGGTTATACGCTGTTACACTGCCCTGCCTGCAATGCCTGTCCTCGAATCTTAAATATTTTCTAAATATTTTATAATTTTTAGTGTATCGCAATCATCATTGAAACTTCAAAAATCGTAAGTTGGGCCATTGTAACTAGGGTAGCACTTGTATTTAATAAGTTAGGAACTAAGTGCAAGACAAAAGAAATTAAGAATAAAATTTCCTGCATTTTTACTATTTAAAAAGAATAAATTGAGGAGTTCAATGCCAAACTTGCACTTTTATTACAAGAATTGACGTGATTGGGACTGGACATCATGGAAGTATAAGATCATGTAGGAATGATTTAATGTGCATGTCATACAAGCCTGGTGTATAATCTCTGCCTTGGTGCTCTTTATTGCTCAGGATTTCATATGTTCATGTCACATGTTCTCTGGTTAGTTTAGAGAAGGCTGACAGAAACCGTTTCCTTCTTTTTAGTGATTCAGTTTCAACGAAGTTGGGAAATGGTGAGTCTAGAAAAGAAGCCCATCGCTATAGTTTTTGGCAGCTCAGGAAAAAAACAAACCCTTATATTTGAGAAGTTGAAACTCTGTCTCCTTTTAACACCATTGTAAGGTGTCCCCGGGATAACACTACGGTGAAAGACTTTTCACAAGAATAACAACAACGAGGTATCAGCTGCCACATTAGTACTAGAATAAACATATTTAATGGGTTTTTCAGGGTGGACCTGCTTTAAGAGTCTAGGAGAGCATATAGTCATCCATGAAAGCTGCACAAAGACGGCGAAAAATTTCAACCCGCGGTGAATGCTGGATCGACGCTCGTGGAAGAGGCAGCGCTTTCTCGCTGTGCCCGATCCACTTCATTTCGAGTGTGTTTTGTTAGTTCATTCGGTGTGTCCTTTTTTTTTTCCCCTTTTTGTTCCCTCTTGGGAGAATCAGTGTCATGGTCTGCTTACACGTGGTTATGAAGTCCATGGGGTTCCTCGCCGCTCAGCCTGTGGGGGATTGTTTGTCCTGGCAGTTGAATCCTTCGCTGTGTTAACTCAAGGGCATGCCCCAACACACTAGAGAGGGAAAAAAATCATTTCCTATCTGGCTTGCCTGCGAGTAAAACAAATTTATTTTTTCCAAATTTCTTTCCATCGCTGATCATACTAACCAGCGAAGTTAGTGTTGCCCCCCCCACTCATCTTGCGGTTATTATTTGGCAACGCAGTGACCAGCCAGACTTTTTCTCCATGTGCCAGCTTTGTGAAGCCGCCAGAGTGATGGTGGTGATTAGACTTCCCAGACTTTGGTTCTCAGGAAGGAGGTGGGCTTGTCTCATCAGCCTGCTGCGCTCCCTGCTGCCCAATAAACTGCCAGGCTTTTGACATGACTGTTGGACGTGTCTCACCCCACCTGCTCTCTCCTGTTGTCCAGCTGAGATCAGGTCTGGGAGTGTTTGGATCAACCCCAAGGCTACTTTTTTTTTTTTTTTTTAAATAAATAAACATTTTCTTCCATTAGCACTTCTTACAGTTCTGTAGGGTTTCTTCTTCTAGGAATGGATATTTTCAGCATAATTGCCGTTCACGTTTTCATGGTGTTTTTCACGGAAGGGTTTTGCTTCAGGGAGTTCTTGTGTTTTTGTGAACCAGGCTTTTTGCTTCTTTAATTAGTGCTTGTATCGAGTACAGCTTATTTTATGGCAACAAAAAGGAGGCTTGGATTTTTATTTCCAAATGGAGCAAAATGAGAAGCTTTGGCTAAAGCATTAAATATTACCAGAAGCCCTATTATATCTTTTTTGTGTGTTTTTTAAAATAATTTTTGTTATTTTAGGGTTGTATTATTGAAGTATCATGACTGATGTCAGTGGGCGACATGGAGTTGGGAGATATGTTGGTAACTCCTTGATGTCGTGCTAACCTGTGTTACAGTACACTGATCTGTCATGATATTTGGTAGTATCTTGCTTTGAGCTTAGGATAGTGGCGCCCTCCGAAAGCAAATTTCCATACATTTTATTTTCCGAAAGAAGTCTTAAGAAGATTAATGTTGGCATTTAATTAACGCCTTGTCATAGCATTGAAAGCATCAGCTCTTGACCTTAATCTTTTTTTTTTTTTTTTTCCCCCCTTATTATGGATTAATGGATGGGAACATGACAAGCTGTTATATTGATGGCTGCAGCTGTTGGCCTTTGCCTTGACCCACCCTGTGCCTGTGCTCGGTTGGGGCAATTATCTAAACCCTTCTCAGCTTTCCGAGATCAGGATCGGGAAAAATATGAAACCTTTGACATGGCGGCTCCAGTGCGGCTGCCTGATCCATCCTTGTTTTCGACCACATGAAACGTTCGGCAAATCCTCCTCGAATTTTCGCAGTCTGATTCGTGCGATATTATTTCTTTAATATGTTGAGGAGGTTTTGACTGCCGAGCAGGACAGGATCCCTGGTCACGCACTAATTCTAACAGGACGATCCACCGCATAAGGCGTCAACCAGTGATCTGCTTCTTGCATTTGTCCCTGTGCGCCACTGAAGCTGATGATGATCTTTTTACATCAAATTTTTTAAAAATCATGCACTTAATTTAGGACACATCCTTTTCTAGGAAAGTAATGACAGGGTGGTGTGATGACTTTACCCAACCAAAGCTGATCCTTATCTCATAACACAGCATCCAGAAGCGTTTTATTCTGCATACACCGCAGCAATTTTTCCACACCAGCAGTTTTTAAAAAAAGAATTAATTACAGAATGAGACGACATGCTTTTTATCAGTTTATAGTTGCGTTTAATGTTGTGGAATATTTCAAGAATTAGATTAATCTGAGAATAGTCATTCCTCTGTCTGTTAAATTTAGTAAAGCCAAACATAACCTATAGTTCGTCATGTTACAGGACACGGTTCGGTGGTGGATAAATGCACTGATTGCAACACTGGAGACGCCTTCCATAAGTGCTGATTAAACCTCTCCTTACTGAAAACTTCACAATATCCATAGATGGATAAATTTTTTCTTTCTGTCTCTCTCTCTCTTACAGTCCCTTTCTTTTTCTTACTCTCTTTCTTTCTCTGTCTTTCTCTTTCGTTCTCTCTCTCTCTCTCTCTCTTTCTGTCTCTCTTTTTTTTTCTCTCTCTCTTTCTGTCTTTCTCTCTTTCTGTCTCTCTCTTTTTCTTTGTCTTTCTCGCTCTCTTTTTTCTGTCTTTCTCTTTCTGTGTGTCTTTCTCCCTCTTTCTTTTTCTTTGTCTTTTTTCTTTGTCTTTTTCTGTCTCTCTTTATATCTTTCTGTCTCTCTTTCATTCTCTCTCTCTCTTTGTCTCTTTCTCTGTCTTTCTTTCTAAAAAAAAAAAAAAAGCTGTTTATGAAGTGTAAAATGTCACATCCACCATACACGTCCCTGGGAGTCAGCCTGGCCCCCGCTGTTTAATTAAATGCTTAATGCTGAGATTCCTATGAACTTCTCCACATTTGAAGCCGTTAACGTAGTGTATCAAGTCGAATTGAGAGGTTCCTGCTTCACGCGCTCCCCTTTTGTGGTGTTCGACACTAATGCTTCATCTTTTCATGGCTGCATTGTTGAACGCTCTTCTCCGCCTTTTATAGAAACTAAAATCCCTCTCAAGTCAGACTTCAGCCTTGTTCCCCCTTTGTCTTGCTTGGTAAGATTTTTCAGCTTGGACTACAAAGGCTTTGTCTAGGCTGTTTCCATTGTCACACAGATTACTGAACGCGACCCAGTTGGCTCTGTGTGTGTGAGGGGGCGGCGGTGTTTCTCTGGGTTCTCTGGTTTCCTCCTTCTAATGTTCTAAAATGCATTGCTAGTAGATGAGTAGGACAAGCTAATCTTAATCACCCCTGAGTGTAAACCTGCGTGTATGGTATCCTGTATGGGTGACCTGGCATGCCATCCAGGGTGCATTCCTGCCTTCACCCTGGTGATGAATCACCATAATCCTGACCATCAGGCATGAGGAGATGCACTGAAGCCATGATACAAGACGTTCCCCAATACAGGCCTCACAAACTGATACTGACACAAATACAATATTACGTTTTAACGCATTTATTTTGGAAGACCAGCAAATTGACCCACTGCAGTAGATCAGTTAGTAGATTTTATTAATGTTATTTGAACCTTTTTCTGTGTCTCGAATGTATTTGATGGCAACCTAATTAAGATGGAACGATGATGATAGATTGCGCCTTAAACGATTAGGCTAAATAACAGATTCATGTCAGCAGTGCTTCTGCAACTGTCTGATCAGTTTCTTTACACAAATCTGGAAAGGTTTAATGCTAAAGCTTATTTTCTGTAATTTTATACACTGCCAGCACAAAACACACAATTTGATCTGACTTTTTTTTTTTTTTTTTTTTTAGTGGCAAGTGTGACTTGCGTCATGCACAGCATGCAGATGTTGATTGTAACTACCTTCAGATGGTTACGCTTCGGATGTGCTTTGAATTTTGGATATTGTGGAAAACATTGAGTAGGTGTGAACTCAGAGTTGCTTCAGTTTTATGTTTTTCACGTGTTCAAGTTCACGTGTGCCGGATGAAACAAGGCTGCTGGCATTGTCTTTGACACACGTCCGCTAACACTTCCTTCTGATTAGCTTGATTCTGTTTGGACGATTATCCAAGCGTGCTTTGAGGCAGTTAGGTTTCCACTCCCCACCACTTTGTGCTCTGTTTGGTGCCGACTAGTGTGTATGAACTGGTAGAGCCAATGTCGCGATCACCTCAGAGAAGCAGAAGTCATCTGCCCAATATATCGTATGATTATACTTGAGACGGTGAAATTTAGTTTAATGACTACTGTCCAAGATGTTTCTTTTCAGAGAAAGCAGAAAAAAAACCCTTGCACTGTGTGCATTAACAAAATTTCTTAAATCCCCAAGAAGCATAGGTTCATGATTGCTTCAGGCGATGATTAATAGTTTTTGCTGCTGAATTTCTCCCCTTTCTGTGTAAACTGGGTGGTAAAGCTTGTGTAATCTTCCACTAGCTACAGGGCTGACATCACTTGTTACTCCTGTTACTTCTTTCAACATGTGAATACAGGTAATCCTCAAGTTACAGTGGAGATGCGTTTGGCCACACCCACCGTAAGACGAAAATATCGTAAGTCGAACAGCTGTGTTGAACCACTTAGCCTAGCTTGGGTATTTCATCCTAGCTTATGTAACCAGGTTGAAATATATGTTTATAATTTATTGTTTTTCCTGTTTGTTTGAAACTTCAACATCTCAAATGTTCTTTTATTTGATTAGTTAAAATATTTGTGTTCAGACCACAGTCCCATTTAAGATAAAAGTGCAATTTGGAAGTGTGCGTATTCTGGGTACTGTCGCTTTAAGAGTGCTGCGTTTTATCCCCTTGTTTACTTCCTGGTTGAGGCAGAGGGGCGTGTTTAATGCTGCTCATGCTGAAAATGAATTGCAAAGTTTTAATATGGCACAATGAGTGATTGTGTAGTCCTGTTGTGTTGTTTTAGCTTTAAAGAATATGTAGTTATCAGCTGAAGTTCAGTTGTTTTAATATTTATTATGTAATGTTTTGTATCATGTTCCACGGTACTACAAGCTCTTTATGTGCTCTGTTAAGAGAGAGACCGATATTTCATGGGGTGGAGCGTGATAACATTTAAGCGAGATTTTATTTAAATCACATTTCTGTCAGAAGAGAGTTTGTCTGAGAGATCCACACACCTGTATGATGTATGCAGCTGCACTATGTCTCTGAGCTGTATACAGCCGCGACACCCCGCTACACAAATACTGAGCTCCGTCTACAGACAGCCGCCGCTGAAGCTGTTCCGTTAATAATAACAAAAATACCCGAGGTAACGCACTGTACAGTACACTGATACACAAGGTAACTCTGAGTTATGAGAGAGCTTGTGGCATTTCCTTGCGTTGTCTGAACACCTGTGTACGTCATACGCTTTTACGCTGGCCTGTCAGGGATGCCTGCCCGCGAATTTAAAATATTTCCTAAATATTTTACAACTTTTAGCGGATTGCAATCATCATCGTAACTTCGAAAAAAATCGTTAAGTCGGGCCATCGTACCCGGGGGAGCACCTGTATATGCAAAATATGTGCACTTCTATGGTTAAATAAGTGCTTTTGTAATTTTATTAACTAAGAAATCTGATAAAAGTTCACCTCATGTATGAGTTAGCACCCAGCTTTAGCATCATTTTTATTTTCTGCTACATTTCCCACCACGTAAATAGACCAGGAATATTTAGAATGGTTCCTAAAGTGATTCTGTTCCTTCTGTTGGGGAATGAGCTTCCGCTTCTTCCTCTTCTCCCCTGCACGCCGCAGACACAGAAATCTCTCGACCACGCGATGACGTTCAGACCGTCATTGATTGCCGAGCGCAAGTTGTGCCCAAAGGAGGGGACCTAGATGTAGTCTGCGAAAGCTTTGAAGTCGACTGATTCATTGTTCGTTGTTATTTCTGACACACTGATGAGGGACAGACCCCAGCCGGGAACGAAGATATCATCAGAAGCCTCCCTCAAGCGCTCTGCTGCGTGCCGCTGTTCAAATCCGAGCAGTCGGAGAACCGAGATGAGCTTCACAGCTGTGTGAGATGAAGCAAAGGCTCAATGATATGTAGGCGTGATTTAGCCTTTTGGGCTGGAAGTCAGCACAGCGACCATAGTGATCCGTTCTTTCCTACTTTTATTGCTGTCTGCATAAAGAAAGACGGTCCTGGAAGGCCTATTCTACTTTTATGACTAACTTCACAAATCTCCCCCCCCCTTTCAGTATTAGACCTGATTTTTGCAGATGCTCTGTTAATCCCTGAATTCTTTTGAATCTGAAGCAGTTTTTCATGTTTTCAGAAATATTTTAAAGCCCGAGTTGTTTACTCCCAAAAAAAAGGCCTGATTTTTGTTTCTGAAAGCGGAACTCGAGTAATTAAGCTTTGAATCCGTGTCAAACGTCACTGCACGTTCTCTCTATTGCTTTCACTCCTTAAGCCGAATGAATGAGGTGCATTCAAGAAATGTCCTGCTGCTTGGTTTATTATTTTTTGTTGGCTAAAAGTATTAATTAACTAAGCGAGTTGTTATCGGTAGCTTTGGGTTTAATGGTTTTACAGCAGGTTTGCTTTTTCCATCGAGCCTAATGTCTAATGAGTACTGTTGGACAACAAAATGAATAGCAGTATCAATCCTTAATGATGCTGAAGTCGTCATCATGCAAAATCTGTGCTCTGAGCTACTGTTGGGGTCGTAAGCAGGAGCTCAGAGGTTGTAATCGCGTTGGATAAAAGCTACAGCCAAGTGAGGTGCGGTAAAAGTAAATATACTGTACATTGGGAACATTTACCAGACTTTAGTAGTTTCTAAATTTTGTGCAGTTCTCCTGTTTGGCCATGACGAAAGTGCCAGCATTTACAGTTCGGCCTTAGCGTGTACACATTGCGTTACCGTCATTTGGCAGACGCCCTTATCCAGAGCGACTTACATTTTTATCTCATTTATGCAGCTGAGCATTTAAGGGTTAAGGGCCTTGCTTAACCCATATCACTCGTGATACGAATTCACTCCAATATCGGCCGTCAGTCAGGATACGAATCCATTCGAATGAGACTGTACAGGTACAAATGTCTCGCGAATGCCCGTATGTTTTTCATTTATTTACCACTAAACGTCATCAAAACGTGTGTTAACACGTGACAGGTTAAGCTTGCCCATGCGCGGACATGTGCACTAATACGGAGTTTATGAGAGACTTTTAAACAAGAAAACTACAACGGAAATTTTCAGCTAATGAGACGTTTTTGCATTGAACATGGCCGATTTCGGCAATAGATCGGAGCCTTTAAGGGACGGGTCGGACGTTGACACCTTTTTTTTTTTATATCATTAGATAGGAAATTTTATTACCTTTGCAAAAATGTATATGTTTGTAAAGTTATGTTTACTGGTTATTAAAATACATTTAAAAGATTGGACCCATGTTCTGTCGGCAATTTTTTTCTGCAAGTTACTGATAAGCCCTCCAGTCATAGCAGACATTTGACCCTAATTGGGGTCAGACTGAAATGGGTTAAGAGCCCAGCAGTGGCAGTTTGGCGGATTTGAACTCCCGACTTTCCAATCAGTAGTCGGCTTAACCCCCTGAGCTACCCCCCTGTCTCAGATTTGCTTTCAGCAGGTAACCAGAACGTGGGTTGATCATAAAAAGTAAAACTTTTTCTTATGCACACATCTGGATCAAAATACCCATCTAGGCTATTAGGGTCCCTGATTTGCGACACAACAAAAGAAAAGACTGAGCATAATATGGAACGATGGACGCCTTTAGATCATCACACGATATATATTGGCATATTGCCCAACCTTAGTGAGGGCTCATGTGTGCTTCCTATGGGAAGCCAGGCAGCACATGGTTTTGAACTTCTGCTCATGCTCCTTCACAGGTGCCGTGCCATACGCTCAAGAGGGAAGTGTTACCTACCCTCTTTCGCATACATGAGCTCACAGTTGCCCCCCAGTGGTCAGTGTTGAGAGGGGAGAGAGCACGCCATCACTTCTAAAGGCTCTGAATCAAGTTTATTTGTGTTTATGTTGTCTGATATATAAACGAGCAAAGCTCTGTTGGTATGCTGTAAGGATTCCATATTTGACTTCTTTATTAAAATGTGGGACACACGTGACCGTCACTGGATGAGTAGATCAAGATCAAGAATTTAAACGTATTTAATTTTTGTAGTAACATGAAATAATGTTGCCAACACAGATTTTACCAAATGGGTCATGCCAAAATGATATTCTTGCTTTTGGCTGTTTCAATATGTTATGATTTGTCCATATGCTTTGAATTGATTGCCGTGTCCAGACGTACTATTGAGACAGGAAGACATTGTGTCATGTCCGAACGAAATGTTCGCTTCGAATCCTGCCTTCTGTGCTGCCTTTGTCCAAGTGATTTTTGGAGGCAGGATGCATTTATCCTTTGCTCTCCTACACAAGCTGTAATCCAGTGAGTCAGCCAGCCTGTAAAAAAAATTAGTGATGGAAAACACGGGGGAGATGAAAAGCAGCGGACAAATAAGTTATTTGCGATTCCTTTTTTGGACGCAGGATATAATTTCTGTTTCTTCACTGCAGGCCTGTCTACCAGGACGATATCCTGTGCACGAAACGTCTTTTTGTGTAATAATGCTATTTCAGATGATAATTTCAAATAAATCCTGATGATATGGCATCACGGTATCGATCTCCATAAACCAAACACGGCGTCAATTTCAGCACGCCCTAGTTGATCATTTTTCAATTATTGCTTGAGGACTAATCTGATGCCATTTAATTATTTCAGGAAGAATAATTACGTCGAGCCGCCAAGCTCTGAATAAATTATAAAGTGGGATTTCAGTGAATGAAGGCACCAAGACTTTTGCAGTGATTGCAGTGAGAATCTGAGTGTCATTAACTCCACAAAATGATGAGAATGTAATTACAAACTTACCTGAACTTCGCTCTGTGTGTGTTTGTCTGTGTCTGTATACACCGACATCTCAAAAGGGAACAGCCACCATCATTTTGGAAAAAAATGATTTAGAAATGATAGAAACTTCCTTCTAGCTGCTCTGCCATAATAGCCAAGTTGATGGAGATCCCTCCCAGAAGTACTCCAGCTCTCTTGGATTTGCTCTGCAACATCAGCGGCTGTACCAGATTTTTTTTTTTTTTAAATGATCCTCTCGTCAGTAAGAAGATGCCTGTCAGAGGGCCCAGGTCGACCTGAGTGGGGAAATATGCTTTAATGCCGTACAATGAGCATGCGCGCGCACACATGCGCGTGTGAGGGGGGGTCCCGCGGCGGCACACCTGATAAGCCAGTGGTTCTTAAACTTTTTTGGGCGCGACCCAAATTCCGGTCCG
>JAQLOM010000023.1:6480523-6494644 GCA_030068315.1 Chrysichthys thysi
GAGAGAGAGAGAGAGAGAGAGAGGGAGAAAGGAGAGAGAGAGAGGGAGAAAGAAGAGAGAGAGCGAGAGAGAGGGAGAAAGAAAGGAGAGGGAGAAAGAAAGGAGAGAGAGAGGGAGAAAGAAAGAGAGGAAGGGGGAGAGAGGGAGAGAGAAAGAACGAAGAGAAAGAGGGAGAGAGAAGAATGGGGAGGGAGAAAGAAAGCGAGAGAGAAAGGGAGAAAGAAGAGAGGGAGAAAGAAAGAAAGAAGGCGAGAGAAAGAAGAGGGAGAAGGAGTGAGGGAGAGAGAGGGAGGGAGAAATTAAATGGGTTTGTTGATAAGGGAGCTCATCTTTACTGCATTTCTAATGAATATTGGTCTCAGTGACACACAGGCACTGAAAAGAGCATTATCTGCGTGTTGTCAGAGGGTATTATAGGCTGTTTTGTGTTTTGTGGACAAACTAGCAATAGCTTCTTGTTGGCAAAGGACTGCCAGTATTAAATTTGTCTCACTAATGAGTCTGGTAATGTCATCCTGGTTGCCAACAAACAGGAGATGGGAGCGATTTTCTCCGATGATCTATTATAAACAAGGCTGCCGATACTCTCAAAATAGTAATGTGTTTGGCTTTTCTGCGTTTAGCTTGACGCTTGTTGCCTCATCTGGCCTGCGCCTGGTTTGAGTGATAACAAGCCTGAGAGCTGCAGCGGAGGAGCTGATTTACTCGGCTCAATCCACTTCCTGAGGTGAGCGAGAGAAGTGAAAATGTCAGGGGTTTAGTTAGTGCTGACACACCTGAGCTCCAGCACTCTGACTCCATTTCACTCCGAGGCCATACAGCGCGGCCGAGGTGTGTTTTCATATTCGGCAGATCTGGCTGCGGTGGACGAAAAATAAAATTAAATTAAAAAAATGACCTGGGAAAAGCCTGCCAGGAGCAGCTTGTGACCGTTGTTCCATCCTGGTATTTTTGACAAGAGGAATATTCGAATATGAACACCTTTTCAGCTCCTGCCAGGTTATTCTCTTGAGTAGCATGAAGCTCTTGTGGTGAGCTTGCTTTTGACAAAAATATTGCTCTTGTGTCTTATTTATTTATTTATTTATTTATTTATTTATTTTTTACATAGTTGAAGTCTTCCTGAATGTCTAAATGGAGAGCTAAATTGAAAAAGCAGATGATGCACCCAATTAGTCTGCTCCTACCTTTGTCAGAGAAACTCTAACGACATCATTCCTACTCATTGTGTGTTGTGTTCTCATGGATGTAGTGTTTAGTCTGTCCCTCTTTAGGGCAATTTGTTTAAGCAGGTGAGAATCCAGCAGTCACACTCAGTCGAGGGCCAAAATAATGAACTCTAGAGATTCAACACAAGTACAGAATGTGAACCAAACATGACATTTATTTTTGGTTGTGGATTTTTTTTTCCCCATTCCCTCCTTAGTGCGAGCTACTAAACCGAAATGTGAGGTGGAAACTGAGCCACAGGACAGAGCTGAGATGTGACGTGATGTGGATATTTGGTCTGGCAATCAAAAAGAGAAAATAGCTAATAATCTTTTAAATTGGTTATTTTTTATAATTATCTTGGAATTTATTAAACGCCACTCTGTGGTCTCGGTGATTAAGGGATTTTAAGGCTTATTTATTGTTTTTTTGTTTTTTGTTGGGTTTTTTTCTTCCTAACCCCATTGTTATAATTCTGACTAACAAATGAAATGGTTTTATGAGAAAGTTTTTAGCCCCACATGCCCCTCAGTTTTTTTTTCTTCTGCAATTTGAGAACAAACCACAAGAAAACCATCAAATTTTGCTCCAACTTGGACACACAGACCAGGCTAATGAGAGAGACAGTGCTCCTAAAACCTCGGACTGCTTATTCTTACGAAGGTCCTGTACCGATTTTGGTGAACTGGCTGCCAGCCGCAAAGGAAGAATGATGTAACCTGTTTTTCTGGGGCTAAGTAGTGTCTGACTGCAGTTTATTGGATGTACAGAATAAGGTATACGCGTCCATCCTCCATCCTTTACTTCCTCGATCACAGAAATTCTACCATGTTGTGTCTCAGGACGCATGTCTAAGCACTGAACCATGGTCCTCCGTGAAGCCTTATTGGTACTAACCCTAACCCTAGTTACATATACATGTGTGCCATTTGAGTCGCTTTTATGCAGAGCGACTTTTATAAGTGCCTTGAAGTCTCGATCAGTAAATGCATTCTGATACTGGTTCACTAGGACCTGCTAAGTATACTGTCAGTCTAAAAAGCCTGCTGGCAGATAGTACAGTAAGAAAGCTTTGGGTTTTTTTTTTTTTTGGTTTGTTTTTAACTGAGTGACACCAAACAGTGCGATTTGCATTGTGACAGGGACTGAAAGAAAAACACAGTGGCCGTTAGAACAGGCTTATATTTTCTCAAATCCCCAAGAATGAATTCCACCAACTACATCGTCTTGGGTCTTGGTCTTGGCTAAGGTTTCTTTTTCCACATGCGAGTTTGAGATAAAGTAATGCTACTTCTAGAAAACCTAGCTAAATAGGCTTGTATAGTGCAGTAACAAAGCCAGCTAGTTGAGTAAATCCTTGCCTTGACAAGGATTTGGTGGATTTTGTTCTCGATCATGATTCAGTGTGGCTTTAAATTCATCTCTGTTGAGCAAACCAAAGATGACGGTGACGAGGAAAATAAAAACTCCCTGAGACCTCATGAGGAACGAAAACTTGGGACAAATGACATTCTCTACTGGTGACATCGAATAGTGTAGTTATACATCATTACTTATCCACAGGTGTGTACTGTAGAGTCCCACAATGCTATGTGTGTTGAAGCGATCTTAAGTACAAGCTTCGGGGTAAAATTTTCGATTCCGTTAGAGTTTTAACTTTAATTCTATTGCATCAATGTGAAGTTATCCACTGTTCAGTGATTGAGACTTGAGCGTAAAATTTTTTTTTTTTTTTTTTTTTTTTTTTTTTTTTTTTTTTTTTTAAGTAAGTTCAGCCTTCAGGCTATTCAAGTCAGATCATCTATAACCATCTTTACAGTAACACCAACCAGAGCAGCCTCACAGCAAACTTTAGGCTAGGCAAGTGCAGCCATCCTGTACAGCAGCGAGTGATTCTCCAGTGAAGGAGGCTCTGAGCTTTCATTCTGAGTCTGTCTTCACTTGTCCTTGAAAAGCTTACAGAGTTCAGTCTTGTAGTCTAGGTACATCTCTGTATTAATACTGAAACATCTAGACCACCACTCTGTACAGAAGAGAATTCGTTTATTTCTAAAATACACAAGTAATTAACGCATCTGGTTGTCTGCTTTTTATAGCTTGAACACTTTATTAGTTAACGAATAGGAAGACTAAACTGTAAACTGCAAATCTGGTGGTATTAACCGATACTTCAGTGTAATAAAATGGATTATTTTATGGTCAGAGATTGTGTTACAATCTCACAAGCAGCAAGCAGTATCCAACACAGCACATCTCACCAAATTCCTGATGCACTGATCTCACATGCAACAACTGGGTGCACTTGAAAATTGTTGTAGTGTGAAACCAATTAAGTCAAACAAAAAAAAGATAGTGTCCCCCAAAAAAGCAACAGTAATGTTAACTTTTAGAGGCAGTCAAGTGTGAGAACAGTGCTAAAAACCATAAAAGGGTCGGGAATTAGCACAGTAGCTGGACTGTCGAGACGACTGCATTAAGTTTCGAACAGATGCCCTAGTTGGCAATGCATTGCATAAAAAAAATATATATATATAATTTTTTTTTAATTTTTTTTTTTTTTTTTTTTTTTAATGGGCCTCTGGTTAATTAGCCTGAAGCTGCAGCAGTGCCATCAGAGTCATAAATAGGCTTTTAAAAAATCTGAGCAGAGTAAAGCTAAAAGCAGGAGCAGTAACCACTCCATCCCCGTACCAATCTTAGCTTAATTTCGCCGTTTGCCGTAAGTGCTATGCGCCCGAAATAGGTGCAGCATGAATTGCCATGACATTTTATTTTTTTGACTTTCAAAGTAACATTCCTAACCTTCTTCCTCAAATGCTCATGGTGGTGTTTACATTATTATACGAGCTGACATTACAACACCGTTCAAAGCTAGGAGAAATATGAATAGTTTTGCAGAAAGAATACAATTTATATATGACATGGCTAAATGATTATGAAGTGACAATTTGTTGCTGGAGGCTTTCAAGGAATTGCCAGTTTGAACTATCCCATAGGTACGTGATGGAATAGTAGGCTAAGTCATGTGCATTGACTTTTGCATTGTTCCTCAGAGTCAAGGAAATTGGCTAATAATGCTTACGTATGATGACTTTCATTAAAATCCATCTTGCTTGAAGTACAGGCTATTTTCAGGCCCTGTGCAACAACAGTTCAGGAAGGAGAGCAGCTGTGGTGCACTGTTAACAAACCAGAGAGGATTCAGAAAAGTAAGAGCGATCAGAAGTCCATGCTAACTCAGCACTCTGGCACATGTCCTCTTGACAAAGGGCTGTGTCCTGACGGGAGAGATCGCCATACAGGCTACAAATAATTGTACCACAAAACTAGACACATTTTCCCCTGGGAGATGGGGATTGTTTAAAAAATTTTATTTATTTATTTCATTTTATTTTTTTACATAGGTCCCAAAAAGTCTCTGGTTAAAGTCCAGTTTGTAAGACTGTCTTAGTCCTGGCAGCATACTTGGCCATGAGACTGGTTGCAGCCTCATGAGACACCTGAGTGCTGGATTTGTTCCCCCAGTGGTATTAGCATTCAACACTGCTGGATATAGTTTCTCCTTGGCAAGCATTTTAACGCCCCTAATTTTTCTGAAGAACGTTTGCGTTGGAATAATTAATCAGCCTCCACTCTTAGACAAGCTAACACTTTATTATGAATTTTTTTTTTTTTTTTTTTTTTTTTTTTAATTATAGAGTCTTTATCCAGATCTTTTATTCCCTTGAGCAAAATTGGTTTTGATTGCCGTAGAGCTCCCGTTTTACATGACTGGATCTTGAAAACAATAGAGCTGTCAGTACAAGCTCCAGCATTCATAAGCCTGCATTCACAGCCGTAGCCCCGAGCCCTCTTTGCATTATTTCTGGGTGCATAGAGAGCACGCTGCTGGTTTAAGTGGATGGGACAGGCGTGGAGTCTCTGGTGCAAATCTGTGGGGCCGGCGGTGCCATCCGCACTGAAAGCTAGGCATTCACTTCTCCTGCTTCCTGTGTGCCAGCTTCATACTATTCCCCCTTACTGACAGCCATTATCAGCCCACAATACCTCCCAGTGTTCCCAGAGCCCAGGGTGCCAGAATAAGAGCACAGCTGGGGGTGGTGGAGCCGTGGCGGGGTACAGATTGGTTGTTTATCCCCTTGTGGAAATGTTATCCTTGGATCTAAATTAGCAAAGAGGTTTTCAGGAAGGTGATGGACCGCTGGCTATGCAAGTCTCGGTGGATCCTGAGACGAAGGAGAAGAGCCGGGGAATCTGGGACTGGCAGGGGGGGGGTTACATAGTGAAGGATCCAACCCTCAGATGGAATTTCATACCTGAGGATGTGTATGATATTTAGTTTTGCTGAGGTTTGGCAGTAGTGCTCCACCATAACAGTAGTGCTACATAAGAAAAAAAAAGAAAAACCCCGAAAAGTTTAATTATTTAACATTTACAAAAAGTACTGTACAGGGGATCAAGATGTATGGTAACGGGGTTGGTGCATAACTGTTAAGAAAAGATTTTAATCATCTAATAGCTCGTCACTATAAAAATAATGGTCCGGTGTTCTCAGAGTTTTGACAATACCTACATTACACTGAGGAACATGTATAATTTAGAGATTCAGCATCCGATGCACCACCTATCGCCCGAGGAGCGTCTGGTACATCTTAATACTTGTAGCAGCGAAACAGTTCAATGTCTTGAAGGTTGTAATCTGGTGAGCCATTCTTGTTTCTCTGTATCCCACACCATTTCGTGAGGAGAAGACTAGCTTCTAAACATCGTAACACAACAAGCTTTTTTGTTGCCTGACACTCATTAGGTTTAAAAAAAAAAACAAAAAAAAAAAACAGCTTTACTAATCACTAACTGTTGTAAGCACATGTTGTAAAGGAGAGACCATGGCATCTTTGGCAACATACCAGAGGAAACATGTCGTATGGCTTCTTCATATTATGGTAAATTGTTTTTGACAGTGACAAAGTACCAGACTATGTAGCCATATCTAGAATACTTGCAAGACTACATCATTTTTTACAATTACAGCATCATATTTTCTCAGCTCTTTTCCAAACACGAGTAAATTGCTCCAATATAATGCTTCTATATCCGGACTCGGTTTCCCCTCTACGGATCTTGACCCATTTTTGCTTCATTTCTCCTTTTTTTTTTTTTTTTTTCCCCCCCCTTTAATTTTTCCCACTCTGAATTGTTCATATGGCCTAAATTACCTAAGACCAGCTCCCATGTTTCCATGTATAGAACTTTCTTGGACTTTCTATTTTTTTTTCCCCCTCACAACGCAGCTTGTTCAAATAGGGGATTACATCTGCGTAACACTGCTGTAGCGACTGATCTCAGGATTACAGAGCTCAGCCTCACCTCTCACATATTAGTACGGCTGAATACAAATGATTCCCGTCGCCCGGCGCATCTGCGGCTGTGCGGTCGAGCCCATGCCATCCACGGGGCTGCCCGATCGCGGCCTTTTCTGACTCCAAACCGCGGCTCTGTGACTTAGTGTCTCCCCCCCCCACCGCTTGTGAAAGTGGTGGAGTCTGAACTCTGTCTCCTTTCCCGAGGAAGCTGTGAAAAGATCAAATTATTTATAGTTCTTCAGAAAGAAGACGCGCTGCTTATCTTTTGCTTTTGCTTTGCTGCCTGCTTGCAGTGGTTAGAGAGCGGGGAGCGAATCTGAGTGGAAATGAGAGTGAAGGATGACTCTGTCTGCACTGATCTTTCATTTTCTCTATATGCAGTGCTTTTTTTTTTTTTTTGCCAAATATGGGTGATCCTTTTTTTTTTTTTTCCTTTTTTTTTTATGAGGCAATATTTTATGGTTTTTAGCTCTGACAGGCTGCTGATAGAACACAGACCTGTTCAAAGAGCATTTTGGGACGTGGTTTAAATCATCATATGAATCAGTTCTGAATTGATAAAAGTCTCAGTGCTGTGCAACAGCGCAAACTCCAACCAAGCTTCTTGTTGTTCTGCTCTCAGTTAATCCTCAGTCAGTGCTTTGCTAAGCCTCCCAGGTCAATCAGTTTAATTTAGTGTGTACAGGGCTCGTTGTTTGGTTAGATGGATCGAGCCCATTGCGTGATTGATGCTCGTTCTCCAGCTCCTCACCTTAGGCTTGGTTTAGCCTACACACAGGTGCGGGGTCATAATGATTTTCACGGTCAAGCCTTTGTTTGGCGGTGTGTCTGCTCTGCCGGAGCAGGCTCAGTAATTAGGAGTGGTGGGAGTTCAGCCTATCGATTTTTATTCCTGGCCAGGCAAATGAAATGCCGTGGAGATGATGGGCGGGAAAATCTGCCTCTGCTGATTGGCATTGTTTCCAGCTTTGTTCGAACAACAGGCCGTTCTCAAATCAGAACAAGAGCCGCTGCCTGTCAGCAGGAAAAAGCCGATGAATATGGAACAGCTGGAATTGCAGCTGCTGCGCTGTTTGTCTTGCCGGTTAGACTAGTTTCTCTGCGGCACGTGTGAGAGCTGCAGGACACCCGTAGGTGACTCCGACCACTATGGTGCACAGCCAGCCACTATAATTTGGTCTCTCTTGAGACACCACTACTCTCTGATGCAGCAGTCTACATTTCGTGCAACAGATTGCGCTTTCTCAAAGACATATTTAGCAACCAGAATAATAACTCCCTGTCGCTGTCGGCGGCTCCACACTCAGACAAGGTAAACTGCTCGGTATGCTGCCGGGAGCTCGGAGCTCTGGAGGCGTATGCTAAGATGGTGGGCAGATATTGGATTTTCTTCCTCTTAGGGCTCGTTCATTGAGTATTCATGCAGTGAGGGCTGGTATTGATTAGACCTTTTAAACTATGCTTAATATGATGTAGATATGCTTCAGATTGTCCTTAACCAAATTCCTGATTGCCACCAGAATGTGTAAAGGTATGCAGATATTTGGATTTGAGGCCAAAAGAGCATGTTGGGTTTTTTTGAGGTGCGTAATGAGATTCTGAATGAGGGGAATGCATTTTAAATAACTTCTACACATCGAGAATGGCACGGTTTTCAGAGCTATTCTGCCAGTTTCTAATGCTTAGCTTTTAATTGACTTGTCTAACTATGTCAAGGGTTCAGCTTAGGGGTGTCAGAACAAATTTCGCTAAGAGTCCAGGCTCTACATTTCACTATGATCCCAGTTTTTTTATTTTTAGTTGCTTACAGCAAATCTATAGAAATGTTTCTTCCAAACATTTTGGTCAAATGAGCTTTGTAGTCATTGTAATGGCTAGACTGATCATTGTTCAACTTCTGTACAATGATGACTTTTTTTTTTTATTTTTTTTTATTACATGTACCATTTATGAACCTTTTTTAGTTGTTTAAAAGCCATGACCGTACACATTGGGAGTTTATCATACTTCTTTTAGATACATTCAGTGTGACTTGATCTTCATGTTCGTTTATATTTGATCTCTAGGTGAGGAGTGAGAATGCGTTTCCTGGCCTCCCGGGTCCACTACAAGACCCTGATAGTGATCTGCGCCCTTCTCACTCTGGTCACCGTGGTGCTGTGGAACAGGTGCACCAATGAGAAGGTGTTACATCCCCTGCCCCGGGCGCCTTTAGCCCCGCCCAGCCCTGGAGCGGCCAGACTTCAGCAACAGGCCCAGCCCCCTGAGGCTCCACCGGTGGTTGGAGGTGGAGTCAGATACGAGGAGATAGACTGTCTCATCAATGACGACGTCACTATTAAAGGGAGGCGCGAGGGCACAGAGGTCTACCTCCCCTTCAGCTGGATGGAGAAATACTTTGACGTGTACGGCAAAGTGGTCCAGTATGATGGATATGACCGGTTTGAGTTCTCGCACAGCTATTCCAAAGTGTACGCTCAGAGGGAGCCTTACCGCCCCAGCGGAGTCTTCATGTCCTTCGAAGGGTACAATGTGGAGGTCCGTGACCGAGTGAAGTGCATCAGTGGCGTGGAAGGTTT
The DNA here is from genome assembly GCA_030068315.1 of Chrysichthys thysi. NCBI lineage: Eukaryota > Metazoa > Chordata > Actinopteri > Siluriformes > Claroteidae > Chrysichthys > Chrysichthys thysi. Next base: position 6,489,675 of record JAQLOM010000023.1, read on the forward strand.
GTTGTTCTCTTAATTAAATAGTCTGCCACGTTCTGTCAGTCATATACTGCTTATACTTCTAATGCCATGTGTATTTTCGTAGCATTAGGGGAGGATCTCAATGAAAAAAGACTGCAGCAGGAGAGCTATAAGGCAACACTCCGACCATAATAATTCAAAGTTCCTGAGAGCTGCAAAGCACTGATGGTCCATACACCAACAGAATAAAGACTTGGAAACTGGTTCCCAGTAATAGAGTTTTGCTCTTGGTAGTTCGCTGTGCTAGCTAGCTTGGTAGCTAACAAGAGAAAGGCCACTTACCAGGGATTCCCGTTCTCACATGCCTGTTTTTTTTGTTTGTTTGTTTGTTTGTTTTTGTTTTCTTCAGGATATTGTGATCTTCACTAGAAGACATGTTCTATATCTTTGGATGATTTGAGACGGTGATAATTAAACGCTCCACAGTGTCCGTTGTTGTAAGCCGCTTTCAGTCATCCCACCCCTAAAAAAAAAATCATACAGCCTTGATTGGTCAAAAGGCCTGAAACCTTTCTAGGATACACTGAACTGACCTTAGTGAACATTACATTATGCTCAGCTTGAGCCAACACTCCATATGCATATGGTCCTGCATCACTCGCCGTAATGCTAGCCATCTTACATGTTCCCGCGCCGAGCCATAGATAACCTGGACACATTTTTTTAATATTATGTGCAGTTTGATTACAGGTCCTCATCAGTGGCTGGTTAGTCAGATACCATCTGTAAGGTTTCAGTTCATCACATGAACACCTGAGATGTATGCAAGTAAACGTTTTCTACAGCAATCGCAGTTCTTTTCTCTTGAGGAACTTTGAAAATACAGAGCCAAGGAACCCAATCTCCTGTTGTTTTCTTTATAAGGTTAAAGTTTGTTCCTGAGCACAGACTATGCACTAAAAAGAAGGAATGTGCTTCAAGGCTAGGGATCTTGTGCTAGACGAAAGCAAAAGTTGCTGGAATGGGCAGTCTTCAGACCCGTGTGTGTAGTAGTTTGATATGAAAGGAAAGACCACATGGGTGCAGGACAAGGTAAGACCACATATTTTATTTGTGCTCGCTCATTCATCTTCAGGATCTGCTTTATTCTAGTTAGGGTAACTGTACTTTAAATGACTTATTTCTTCATATTTGGGGGGAGCAAAGTAAGGTGGTTTGAAAATATTAGGAGTGGGCACGCACAAATCTAACTGCAGGTACAGACAGGATTAGGTTTTCATTTGTCAGAAATCCTACAGGAATTGGATTGCAAACACTCCCCCAAACGCCTCCAGTACAAAGTAATAAATAATTGGTGAATTTCCCGTATCCAGAATTTCACACCTTTTTATTGTAAAGTGGGTGGTTCTATTCCTAGTTAAAGGTTTTTTGTTTGTTTGTTTTTTTTTTTTTACATGGTTAGATGTAGGAACATCTGAATATAACACTTAGGTTTAAGATGCAAACATTTTAAATATTTTATACTATATTCTCTGGGAGTTTACAGTACAGCCTGAGAACTAGACCATTGTGTGGGCGGGTGACTGAAATCCTGACGGGGGGAATAAAAAGCCTATCAAAATGTAGGTTTGTGACCTTAGATGCAGAGATGCTTGCTGGTTCAAAGTATTAGTTTCCTCTCCTGAGGCACAGCATTTAAAGAGCACAAGTGCGGCGATCGCACCAAGACGTCTAGCCAGTGCAAGAGCCGTTTGGTTTAATCAGGTTACACTGTTTTGTATATTTTTATATAACGGTTCAGTTAGAGTTCGGACTAGAAAATGAATCCGTACGTTGGTTCTTAGAACCCCCATCTTGTTTGTTTGTTTTTTTACGTTTTGTTTTTGTTCTCCCTCGTTTTAGTTTTTAGTTGCGTTTAGTATCTTGTTGATGTGCAGCTTTTTTTGTTTGCCTGTTGTGTGTTTGTTCGGTTCTCTGTATAAGTGTGAAAATGAGCTGATACTCCCCTCTGTCCCAGCAGTTGTTCCACGGATGTGTCACCTAATTCTGGTGTGTAGGTGAGAAAAGTAGAGCTACAGGGATAAAGAGAAAAAGAAAAAAAAACTGGCCTGAGGTTGCTGGTGGGCTATAAATAGTCATTTAGCCCCGGAGCCCTGGTAAGAGTTTTCCGGGAAGGCAGGCTTAAGTAAATCCACCCCTAGCCTCTCATGAGTAATGGACCATCAATGGACTCACATTAAGCAAATTAAACTGAGATTGATCCAACTAGATTACAGGAGTTGATTGTGGTGACCCCAAACTTAATGGAGAACCTTTTTGTGCTTGTACGAACATGCATCTTCCATTCCGCTGCGGTGAGCCGGGTCAGGAGAAGAGGAAGAGCGGCGGCTCCGAGTGGTCTGCTTTGCTGCCTCAGTCGTGTCCTTTGGCATCGCCATCACTCTGTCCAAGAAACACATTTTTCTCCTTGGCATCGTCTGTGGTGTAATCAGACATCTCAGTCACAGTGCTCCATCACTGTCAATGAGCTCTGAGAGTGAAGTTCCCCCCATTTATCTCCTGCTGACTGTTTAGGATGTCTCTTTCTCTCTCTCTCTCTCTCTCTCTCTGTCTCTCTCTGTCTCTCTCTCTCTCTCTCTCTCTCTCTCTCTCTCTCTCTGCTATTCCCTCTTTAACACGGGCACTCAGTTGCTGCCAAATAAGAGGAGGAGCAGCTCTCTTCGGACTCTTGCTTTGTCCTTCACTCTGGCATATCCACCTCCCACTCTTTCCCCTCGCAGTTTGCAGACACTGTAATCCCAGTACACAACCCACATGCAGATTCAAACTGAAAGGGCTAACGTAAAGGCAGGGTGCAGTCCAGATCGTTTCATCTGTCCGCGCCGTTCACTTTTTCAGTATTTCAGGCCGGCACTCCAACTAACAGATCTAATGTTAACAGGTTTTGAGAAGCCGGTTTTACTGTGAATGAACTGTTGGCAGAGTAATTACTTGAGAGCTACTCAAAATGATTTCTCTTTCCGTTTACGCTGCTGTCAAAAATGCAAACCAATCCATTATCCTTTAATGCTGGCGTCTTTCCACACTGTACGCTATTAGCTGAAAATATTGCTGTTAAATGGCATCATACTCCGTTTTTTTCAGGCAGCTACGAACTAATCATGGTTTATTGCAGGGGAAAGAAATATATAAAAAAGATCGGGCAATAATGCTCTTAGCTTTCCATTCAGTCATTGTCATTCAACTGACAAAAAAAAATAGAGGCTTTTTGAGTTGGGCAAAATAGTCCTTTCCTGCCCTTAACATAGTCTGGCATCTCTATGCAAAGATATCCAAGGTTTTACCCAAACAATGTGCACATGTTTTTTATTTACTTGTGAATGTTGCATAGAGCAGGGTGCCCAAACTTCTATGCAAAGGACGGGTGTGGGTTCAGGTTTTTATTCCTGGCCTTAGCTGTATTGATGCAAAGATCGTCTTAGGGTTTAGCAAACATGATTGGACAAACAGTCAGTCTCGCTGGGTGTTTTGTCTAAAATCTTCTTACCTAATTGTGATATCTTCACATAATGAATGTACCGATTTCATAGTAATTGCATGTAATGAAAGGCACGCATGTCTTAATCGGTTTTATTTGTAATCAGATACTGAATGTCGGAATGTTTGTAGTGCCGCTGTGCCGCAGTTGGGATGTACCTTTCTGCTTTTTCACTTTTGGTGGAACGTAAAATGCTATGACATCACCTCTGATTGAGATCCCTACAAACTAGAAACAGATTTCATCTCAGAAAAAGTCCACCTTATTCCTGCTATCCATGATTCCTCACATAAACTATAATCGAGATTTCTGGTTACTTGCTCTCCAAGCGCCACTGGTCAAATGAATGATTGTGTTAAGGGTATTAATCGTGTAACTTTAAGGAAAATAAATAATGCAGAAACACAATCATTTCAAAAGCTCAGTCTGGATCTTGTGATCTCTATTGTGCCATCACTTATTGAGAAATGAGAGGAAGATGTGACCTCAGATAACCTACTGTAACATTTTTAGCTACTTCGTTTAATCTGTTGCTGCTGACATTTAAATGAACATAAATGTTATCACTAAGTAGTACACAAACATCTGATATGTACATTCATTTTGCTAGTCGATGAAATACAACCACAATGTACTTCTGTACAAGTACTGCCAATAAATTCTTATGCAAAAGACACTAGACGTGGTTATATCTAAATACCTAAAACAAAAGAACTCGTTGTGCTCATACGGGCGTTTTCTTTTCACCGAAAGCACTTTAGGCCTCTGGAGGACTCGTTGTCTCTTTGCCATTGGCATCTTGCAGCCCCACCATAGCAACCTAGTGAAATGATCACACACACACACAGATTTTCTTTAGGTTTAGATTCTTCAGCCACGTTCATTTTCTTTGTAGACGGTGAAAACGTTCCTCACTAATGGATATGTCCGTGCCATAAATGAGCTTGAAACCCTCCTGTTTCAGCCATTAGTTCTGCTTAGGCTGATCATTAGCACAGCCAAGAAATGCACAGGTTCTGTCAGAACTCTGTAACGACATTGTCACAATCCAGATCATTGTACTACAAGACAAATTAAGAATTCCTACGGGTTGGGGGGATGAACGTTATTTATAGTTAGTTATTTAACACAGAGCTGCGATACACCCTCCATCTGACGTCGCCTAGTACGGTCACCTCCGCTGGATACCGGACATTTCACCCAGAAATAAGGTGGATATATAATAGAAAATGTCATTATCATAAGAAGGGTTTTTCCCAGTCCACTGTACATTTTCTTCACCAAAGTCCATATCATCTCCGTGTTTCTACTACGTTTTTACGTTATTAATACTGTATATGATTTAGGTTCTAGATTGAACAGTTATCACGTGGAACTGGACCTTATTGGTACCAATATACAACCTGAATTCCAGAAAAGTTGGGACGTTCTTTAAATTTGAATAAAATGAAAACTGAAAGACTTTCAAATCACA
>JAQLOM010000023.1:6496632-6507602 GCA_030068315.1 Chrysichthys thysi
TGTGTGTGTGTGTGTGTGTGTGTGTGTGTGTGTGTGTGTGTGTGTGTGTGTGTGTGTGTGTGTGTGCGCACACGCACGCGTTGGTTGGTTGGTTGGTCATGGTGACCTCTGCAAGGCGATGATCCAGCTGTTATTTCCAACATGATACGTGTTAGGCTGTTGTCCATATAGTGCCAGTAACAACAAGTCCTATGCTGCAGAGCTGCAGAGTGATGGGACATACACTCCAGGCTGTGCTAAATGAGGAGGAAGAACAGTATGGAGAAAAAATGAGGGGTGGATAATGAGAATAATATGGGAAAGAGAGACAGGAAGAAATTCATGATGTTCTGTATAAAGGTGTATGAGCGAGACACTGAGTTTCCTCATCTGCGCCAGACAAATATTCGGCTCTGAATAGAATCTAGGACAGACACTGTTTCTGAGGCCTCCATTTAACTCCTAATGTGGGTCCCACTTACAACTTGTGTGTGCGCGCGCATGCATGCACACTCCTCGTAAAATGGCCTTGAGGAATGCAGTGGATCTCATTAGGGCATTTGTGTTTTCTTGTTGTTTGATCTATTTATCTCTGTCCCTCTCTGCTGGTGTGTGTGGGTGTGTGTTCATCTCTTGGTAGGGAACACATGCCTTAAAAAAAAATAAGAGAAAAATCTGATTGTTTTGATTTGGGGTGGGGGTGTTGGGGGACATTAACTGGTCCCCACAATGAGTACTTTTTTTATTTTCTTTTACAAAGCTGCAGCTTTTATTGAAACAACCAAGAGGCCAAAGTCTTTCATTTTGGTCACTGAAGTTAAGGTCAGGGTTAGATTTCGGGGTAGGCCTAGCATTATTTAACATCAGCATCGATGGAAAGTCCTCACATGGATAGTAAGACAAATGTGAGTGTGTGTGCAAGCACTCGCAATGCCCGAAAAGAGTTATAATCTAGAGGCGTTAGCAGCTGTGTCTTGCCTTTGGTTAGTTATTGAGCTGTGTGTTTTGGCAACCACGGCTGAAGAACAGACCTCTAAAGCTAGGAGAAGAATCCATCCTTTATTGACAGTGATCTTTCACCCTCATCACTGTGTCTCACATAGTGGTGAGGCATGTACCGCTCTAAAACGGATGGGTGATCAGTCGAATCTTGTGAAGTCGTATAGATTTTCTATCCTGGTAACAAAAAACTGCAATTTTTAAAAACTTGTTTTCTTTTCCATTTGTTATAGTGGGCATTTCAAGTACTTTAAGTCCTTGTTTATGCTTTTGAACATTGACTGTTGGGTAAATATGCATGAGGTGAACGATATGGCCAAAAGTTTGTGGACAACCTGACTTGTCACACCCATGTCTGGGTTATTCTCTGGCTGCTGCCACTAAGTTGGAAACACACAGTTGATCAGAAGGACTCTGTATGCTGTAACTTTACTATTTCCCTTCACTGGAACTAAGGGATCCAAATATATGTGTACTGTGATGTGATCACAGTGCTCCTATAAACGCCGTGAGGTTCATGAGTACATAGTTTGTCCTGTTTGGAGAGGATCTTGTGTGGCTTTCACAGGGCATTTGTCTTCAACCCCACTAAACATTTTTGTGTTGGATCAACTGGAACATCTAGTGCACCCCAGGCCTCCTCAACCGACATTGGAGCCTGATCTCACTAACGCTCTTGTGACTGAATGATCACAAATCCCCACAACCACCTTCCACAATCTAGTGGAACGCTTTCTGAGAAGATTGACGAACTAGATCTGGAATGGGACGTTCAAAAAGCACGAGAGTGTTATGGCCAGGTGTCCACAAACTTTTGGCCATACAGTGTAATTCCGTATCACCTTAAAGATGTGTTGTTGTTTTTTTTCCCTGAGGCTTATTCTCAAATGGCATGCATTAAATGCATGTGCAGTCGATTTGGGAAGAACTGATTAGCTGAAACAGGTGTGCTGGTCACAGGGAGACACTGCAGGACCATGATTGGAACCTGTGCTTTGGCCAAAAGCCTAATAATACCATGACCGGTGTGTATACGGCAGCGGTGTCCAATCTTATCCGCAAAGGGCCGGTGTGGGTGCAGGTTTTCGTTCCATCCAAGCAGGAGCCTCACCTGATTCCACCTGTTTAACCAGTTGATCTTGGCTTTCAATAGGTTCAGGTGAGGCTGCTGCTTGGTTGGAATAAAAACCTGCACCCACACCGGCCCTTTGCGGATAAGATTGGACACGTCTGGTATACGGTAACCATTGTGCATCTAATTGTTAGTGGTTGTATGGTGACTAAGCCGGTGTGGCAAGACACAACACAATCCATAATGTTGTCCTCTATCCTTCTCTCTCTCTCTCTGTCTCTCTTCTTTCCAGGAGTGCCTCTGTCAACACAATGGGGTCCTCAGGGTTATTTCTATGCCATTCAGATAGCGCAGTATGGTCTGAGTCACTTCAGTAAGAACCTGACGGAGCGAGCACCCCATGTGGAGGTGTATGACACGGGTGAGGAGCACAACAGCAAGCCGAATGCATGGAGTGTTCCCAAGGGCTGCACACTCACCACAAGCTACGACAAGACCCGTGCCTCCACCGTCCATCTGTTTAACGCTCCAGGTACTGACACAGGAGACCTGAAGCTCTCAGTATTCTACCCCCCTTTTCTTTATATTTCCTCCTTTTTCCCTTGCCAGAAAACATTTTTACATTTCCACAAGTCTTAAAAAAAATTACAAAAAAAAAAAAGTAATTATGACCGAGAATTCTGGATTCTCTTAATTTAAAAAAAGGTTTTGTTTTTTTTTCCTCCCCATAAGCTCCGTATTTAAACTATTTGTTTGCTTGCATATTAGGATGGCATATTTATTTGATACTAATTGCGATTTTCATTATAACCATTATCATCCAGCCCAAGCCTCCAGTCTTCCATAGACTCAGTGTGCATTCTTTATTTCTCTCTCTCTCTCCTTTTAATTCCTCTCTCTGAGCTCTTTCATTCTCGCCCTCATTTAAATCTCCAACCAGCAACTTTGCATTGCATCTCGTAGTCTCGTCCACGAAAATCAATACCTGTACCCTATTAAAGCAAACACACGCAAAGCTATCCACCAGGCAGAACCTCTGGAGGCGCCAACCCTTTGGCCAGCAATATGTATTTTGTTGTTAATAATACAGTGTGGCTTTTTAGCACTGATCCAATCAATAGCCGTTGGAATTAGCCAGGCTGTTGCGCAGGCGGGTAGTAATTGGTGTCATCACCTAAAGCATTGATTTGAGCAAAGCCTGCTGGGATGGACTGGATCAGGCACTCCAGCATTAGACATTTGTCGTTCCTTTTTCTTTTCTCACTTATTTTCTGCTCGCTCCCTGTTTGTTTTAGTGACTCTTGGCCTTTCTTTTGTGTCTCTCATCACCCGCACTCCCCTCACTTATTTACTTTGGCGCTGTCTGTAGTCCCCACTCATCCATTATTGACTGGGAGCTAATCAGAGGAGAGTAGTACAAATCTATTTACTCTATTTATTGCTTTAAGTAATGGGTATATGAGTGCATTGAATAGTAACACAAACACAGTGAGGCTGATTGTCCTGTATCTCCGTAAAACAACCCATTTTATTTCTCTTGGCCTTTTCACCTTCCTCCTTCTCACTCTGTTTTTGTTTCTCTTATCATTTTCTCTACCCATCTCAAGAAAGCCTTATCCTTGTCTTTCTTTTTAAGTATTCATTGCCTGTTACTGGAGAAAGAAAGAGCAGGCAAGAAAAGATGCTTTGGTATAAATCATGGTTAACAGAGAGAGATGAATTTTGGAGAAAGTATTGAATGTGTATTTCAGCAACCCAGATATAGAGAGATGAAACTGAGGCTTGGCCAGTAAGAAGCGCTTGAATCTCCTACACCAGAAGAGTTTTCTGCACCAGAGTTTTTTTGCCCCACAGTATTGGCCAATTTTTTATTTATTTCTTTTATCCAGTTTTAGTTCTTTCTCTGTCTAATTAGCTACTTGGTGAACCCTGCATCATCAGGACTTGCAGGAGTGCAGGAGTATGTGTTCATGTTTATCTGGTTGTTTTGTTTGTTTGATTGTATTTACAGAGTATGCAAGAAACTGACTGCCATGAAATTTATTTTGAAGGCAGAATTATTGAAATCCTTTGCTTTTTTTCCCCCTCTTTGATTCTACAGAGAACTCTGAGGGTATCTCTCTTTCTCTTGGCAACACAAAGGATTTCATCATCTCCTTCGACCTGAAATTCACAGCCAATGGCAGCGTGTCTGTCGTATTGGAAACGACGGAGAAGGGGCCTCCATTTGTGATCCACTATGTCACTACCAGTCAGCTCATTTCCTTTAAAGACCGCTCCATCACCTATGGCATCGGGCCTCGTTCAGCCTGGACCACAGTGACCCGGGACCTCCTCACCGATCTGCGGAAGGGCATTGGCCTCTCCAATACCAAGGCTGTGAAAGCCACCAAGACCATGCCAAGGCGTGTGGTCAAAATGGTTTTGCATGGTCGAGGTGCCATCGACAATGTGGCCATCTCCACTACGGCACATATGGCTGCCTTCTTTGCCGCCAGTGATTGGCTCCTGAAGAACCAGGATGAACGTGGTGGCTGGCCAATAATGGTCACCCGTAAGCTGGGTGAGGGCTTCCGGCCCTTGGAGCCTGGCTGGTATTCGGCGATGGCACAAGGCCAGGCCATGTCTACCCTGGTAAGGGCATATCTACTCACCAAGGATGAGACGTACCTGAAAGCAGCGCTGCGTGCCACAGGACCTTATAAGGTACCATCTGAGAAGCATGGTGTGAAAGCTGTGTTTATGAACAAGTACGAATGGTATGAAGAGTATCCAACCACACCAAGTTCATTCGTCCTCAACGGCTTTATCTACTCTCTAATTGGGCTCTATGACCTGGCACAGACAGCAAGTGAAGAGGACGGACGTGAGGCAGCACGACTATACGCCAAGGGCATGGAATCGCTCAAGGCCATGGTGCCACTTTATGACACTGGTTCAGGCACCATTTATGATCTACGTCATTTCGTGCTAGGCACGGCGCCCAACCTGGCACGATGGGACTACCACACTACGCACATCAATCAGTTGCAGTTGTTGGCTTCCATCGATGATTCGCCAATCTTCAGGGATTTCACCAAGCGCTGGAAAAGCTACATGAAAGGAGGACGAGCCAAGCACAACTAGAGCTGCAGGCAATGGTGGACAAATACCCGCCGGCACTCGGCATAAAACGCCTCAGTCCCTGAGGGGAAGTTGAGTTAGCCCATGGAGTAAGGACTGAGGGTAAAACCCAGAGTGGTTTAGCTAAATCCTGCTGCAGTTTCCAGCCATTAGCCATGGCTAACCTCTTGGGGGTTTTTTGGGGCTTGAAACTAATCTCTGCTGGAGGCTCTAATTAAGTACAAATGCAGTGTTTATGGCAAGTGTGTGGTTGAATTGGGGTGGGGATTTGCTTGACCTAAATCTGCCAGTGAGGTATCCAGCATGATTAGATATGTTCGCACACACTTGGGCATGGGGATATTACAGTGATCATCACAACCTTCTTCCAAAATTCTCTCTTGATACTTGTGTAGACGTCAATCAAAATAATAATAATAATAATAATAATAATAATAATAATAATAATTGGGAAAATACAGCCGTCATACCTTATCAGGCATCCTTGGTATAAGTAATTGAGTAAGTCTTTGGTCAAAAGGAAAGGTAACCTGGGAAATGCTTCCAACTGTTTGATGTCTCTGCAATTTGAGTACAGCTCTGATAGAGACATAGTTCTTAGCTCAGTAACAAACCTCAGGCCCCACAATTAAATTATTCTCCTTCCTACCTTGCCCGAGTGCTCCGCTACACTTGGTGTTTGGTAAAGATGGGGAAAAACCTTGCCACTACTAGCTGCCAGCACTGGTATTATGTTCTCAAAAAGGGGTAATGGGTTTGGTCGTGGATATTTGCAATGCAGTGCGCTTTTGAAACCTCGGTGTATTTGTATTGGCAGAGCTTTTTCAAAAAACATTCACTATAGATAAGATACTATTTGTTCCTTATTTAATAGTATACTGTAAGATACTTAAGATAGGTTGATCCTGGAGTCTGGCCACATGAGTCTCAATCAGCCTGCTTGTTGTGAATTATTATAATAGATAGGCTGACACGTCATCAGACATATGATAAAGTTTTAATTAAACAATAATTTAAGAAAATGTAAGAACAAAGACACTCAACCGTTTATTCGAAGAAACAAGGGAAAGTCTATGATGCACTATATGACAAAAAGTATGCGGGCGCCTGACTAATCACACCTATATGTGCTTACTGAATGTCCTATTATAGAGCTAGTCCCCTTTCCTGTTATAAAAACCTCCACTTTTCTGGGAAGACTGCTCATTCAACCACAAGAGCAATAGTGAAGGCAATAAAAGATGTTGGTTGAATCGGCCTGGTGCACAGTTGGTGTTCCAGTTTATTCTAAAAGTGTTCAGTGGGATTGAGGTCAGGGGTCTGTGCAGGACACTCGAGTTCTTCCGCACTAACCTTTGTGCACCGGGGCATTGCTGGTTGGAACAGGATTGGGCCTCTTGGTTCCACCGAAGAGAAATTGTAATTATTCAGTGTACAAAGACATCCGAGACCACTGTGTGCTTCAGACATTGTGGCATCAGTTTGGGAAAGACTTGCGTATGGGTGTGATGGTCAGGTGTCCTCAAGCTTTTGGCCATATGGCGTACGTTTCCTCGACCTATTGTCATGAGGAATTTGTCAAGTACAAACAACTGAGGAAGATGTGATTTGGATTTCATTTAATTTCTTACAGATTAATGAGAAATGATCTGCTTATTAACACTATGGAATCTTTTCCTATCAGTTGAGCTGTGTCAGCTGATGAGGGATCATGTTAATTTCCTGGTAGGCGACACTCACCATTACATCTAGCACTGAAATGTAAGCGTCAGAATTTAAAGATTGTACTTTGGTGATTTCAGGAAATTTCACTCACTGAAAAGGTCGAAATATATAATATCTCTGGAAAGTTTAAATCTGCTCAAGTTGTAGTAGTACGGATATATTATGGGCAAGAGTTTAGGGTAAATTTTGTGGTGCACAACAATCAAACATGCATTTTCTTTTCCTTTTTTTTTTTTTTTTTTTTTTTTTTTTTTTTGTGCATGCTTGGCACACAGGAACCAATATGGAGAAAGTATTTTAGGCCACAGAAATAGTTCATGCTAGTTGACTGGCCTTGTAACAAAAACGCTATAAAATGGTTTTCGACAATGTTTAATTAATCCATAAATGGTGTTTCTTGGGTGCTAAGTGTGCATAATCTTCTGAATATTGTCCTTGACCAAGTCTTAAATCCACAACAGTTTTGGTTGATCATGAAACGCATGTAGCAGCCATGTCAGCCAATGAATTTCCCAGTGCTCCTCTAGGGCAGGGTGACTGAGAACAGTTTACCGCAGACTCTGCAGTTCTATGGAAACATTTCAGTAGCATGACCGACCATTTGCTGTCATTCGCCAGCATGTTAACCAAATACTAAAAGCTGTAGGAAGCTGAATGTCTTCATAAAACAGTCCCAAATACCAACAGTGTGAACCGTGCTAGGTTTTAGTCACTTCCTGTACGCTCACATCCTATCAGTGACTGCATCATTTGGTTCCTTTGTGTGAAATGGATACTTCATATGTGTGGATGGTGGTTAAACAGTTTACACTATTTATTTAGGTTCTGCGCAGCCCTGTCCTAACAGTAGGTTTGAATTGGTCACGCAATGAAATTTTTTGCATTGTTGATTGTAGCTTTGTAGCATGACCCGTTTCCATTTCATTTTGTACACCGTTCTGTAAACATTACCTTGTTTTGAAGTTTGTCTTTAAATCCTGAACTGAACGTATACCCTTGGGAATGCAGATTGGCAAAACATCTGGCTTGACTTCATACTTCATATAAGTGAAGGATGTGCAGATATCAAACTCCAGACTGCGCTGAATCTGTTCAGTGGAGCAGGAGAGAACGAGTGATTCTGATAAGCTAGACAGCGTATTTTCTCTGTTCAAGTTTGGTAACTTTACTTGAAGGCAGGGATTGTAGGGCTGTTGGACACCTACATAAAACCCTTCATAAACCCACTTAGACATTTATTAAGGCTTCTAACAAGCAGGTGTCAAGATTGCTTTGAACTCCAGAGTGTCAAGTGACCGATTTTTGTTGATGTAAAGCTGGGTTGCGTCAGATCGTCATGACCATTGACTTGAACTTTGTAGCTCAGTGTACCTACAGTACATTTCTACTTCTGAGATTTTTCTAAACACTTCTGGGAATGCCATGGCACAGCCATGCCTGATCGTTCTTTCATGTTTTTCTTTGGCAAGTTCTCAAGTCTTTCACTATTTATGAGATTGTTATAAATCTTGTAACAGTCTCAAGCCCATAACTGACAGTTGTGTGTAATTACCCTGACTTCACTTCAATGTTATATAACTCTGACATAGCAGAAGTACTCTGAGCCACAAAGTATGAATGAATGATGAATGGACGTCATCATTAGAACAACCTTATGTTAATTAAAAATTGAATGAGGAACTTGATATCAGAAGGAGCAAAAGCAGTCTTTGACAGCTGGTTCCTCTTAGGGGAGAAAAAAAACCCTTTATTTAAGGTTTTGTACGTGTCTGGAAGATTTGGGATTTTTTTTTTTTTTTCTTCCTTTTTCTTTTTTTCCCCCTCAAGGCTTTTGGAGGTTTTATCTAGCCCTGTCCATTGGTAAAACCTTGGTGTTACCGGTTTTTTTATTTAAGAGAAAAAGTAATATTTCCAGTAACTCATGAGAGTAATGCTTTTAGAGTAAAAACTATTATTTAAAAAAAAAAAAAAAAAAAAAAAAAACCAGACATTGTAATTCCAGACTTGATTCAAGAAATATCGTCTTTCTCGTCTATAGATGAATAATTAGCTCAAAATGCAAGCTAGGGGAATAAATGTAAAGTGCGAGAAGCCTTGCCCAGTGTGGCATAGCTCTGAACTAAATTGAGATGTTTTCCAGGGTGAGTGTGTGTGCGAGTTTGTGTAAGCGTTTGGTCAGATCTGTGCATCTGAGGACCGTAAGGTGATCAATCAAGCTCAGTAGCAGAACCTTTACCCTGGTGAGCTCCGTCTCTTTCCCAGTCTCAGCCAAGACACCCAGATGTACAGTTTTCTGCCCATCTCTACACACTGCCTGTTGGCCATTTTACTCAGCACATACCAACAGTAGAATTGTTTTTCAGTTCACGAAAGGATTGAAAGCTCAGAATAGATTGTAAAAGACGCGAGGATGTTTTACTCGGGACTGGCGCTGCTCGTTAGGCGGAGTTTTGCGTAAGAGTCTTGACGCCTCGTGACAGATTTATCTTAAAAGACATGTTTTTTTTATGTGTCTTCTCCTCAAACATCAATTTTCTATCAGTGTTCTGGCGTGAACGTTCATCTCATGAATATTTCTATGCACATTTCATACTTAGCATTATAACGGGACTCTGTTCATAAAAGGGAAATAATCTTGTTACGTTACCTGGAGGATCTGAAAATCTTATTTTGTTCATACCAAAGTCTTTAACGTTTGAGGGTTGTTTTCTTTTTCTTTGTAAATTGCTACGTGACGAATGGTTGTGAGATAAATAGGAGCGTGAATCTGCCTTCCCTTATGAGGGGAAATGCCTTGTAATGCTGTTTAGTTTTGTAAGAGTAGATTTCTATAGAGTAGAGAGAGATACAGATGAGAGAATATAATAATCACAGCTGTCTATGGGGATGTGTGCAACAGTTCAGCAAGCATAATGCGGTAAATAATTAGAAACTTGGGGCAGCATATCTGTCACAGGAATCTCTGTTTCATATCCTGATTTGCTTTGTGTTTCATTAGGGTTAGCTGTTGGTGTAAACAGCATTAAAGCACAACTACAGTGTCACTGTTAATTTATTCTAATCATTCTTGATTTTGTAATTATTATTTTTTTTTTGTCCTCTGAACAATGTGCTACACCTTCGTCAGAGAGCTGCTACTGTGTTCACTGTGTGCATTTTGTTTTCTGTCTTTTTCTTTTTCTTGTTTCATCATCTTCTCCTCTTCCTTGTCTTCTGCACAGTCCCGAACTGGAAGCAGACCCACGAGGAGTCAGTCACGTGTGACATATGCAATAAAAAGGCGAGACGGCGAGAGCCCTGAGAGGCTGGACACAGTTTGCAATGCAAGCACAACGTGCACACGCCACCATTTTTATGCAGGAAAAAAAATGTTTATATTAAAAAAAAAAAAAAAAGAAGTTCTTTGTGCTTTAAATTGCTTTTTAAAGTTGTAAAATAAAGGCATTTTTTCATAAACGTTCTCTCTTATGTTAAATGTGCCATGTCTGGTTTCTCACTTGGACGTCGTTGTGTAGATAAGAGGAAGGAGAGAATAGTGTGGTTTCTCGGTGGTGCTGTTGGCTCTCTGAGACATCCTGTTCTATCCTCAGTGTATTTCCTCTATACGTCTCACACTTGAAACCCTTTAACACTGAAGTCTAGGAACATCTCACCTCACTCACCCTCTTCTTACCTCACCTGCCCTTCCCTCTTCTCACCTGCCCCTCTCATCGCTTCACCTGCCCTGTTCTCACTTCACATGGCCGTCTTCTTAGCTCATCTCACTTGCCTTCTCTCCTCACCTGCTCTTCACCTTACTTCTGCTCCTTTCCAGGCTTGTCCTCTCCTGAACTCACGCCACCTGCACTCTGCTCACCTCATCCCACCTGTACCTCACCTGCCCCTCACTTTAACTAGCCTCGCCTGCCCCTTGCTTTAACTAGCCTCGCCTGCCCCTCGCTTTAATTAGCCTCACCTGCCCTTTCCTCTCCTCACCTGCCCCTCGCTTTAACTAGCCTCACCTGCCCCTCCCTTTAACTAGCCTCACCTGCCCTTTCCTCTCCTCACCTGCCCCTCGCTTTAACTAGCCTCA
>JAQLOM010000023.1:6521104-6535222 GCA_030068315.1 Chrysichthys thysi
TCAGGCTTTTTCTACGCTAGTGCGGATGTTGACTATACGAGTGAGCCACAATCCTGCAGTGAGTGAGAGAGAGAAGTTGGGATCACGTGAGGCTCGGCAGATGAAGCATATGCATACTACTCGTAATGCAAGACCTCGTTCATTAACCAAATCAAAATTTATTAAGAATTTCTTGCTCATCTTGCAAAACACTCGCAGACCAAGTTACTCGCAATCCAAGGTTCCACTGTAATCTTAGAATTTACAGAAAGCACAATGAACACAGACACAGTACTGAAAATAAACCAGCAATTAAATAGTAATTGTAATAAATTTCCATGGAAGGATTCATCATCAACACTCTGGCCTTTAAAGCCATTTAAAACTCTCAGTTAAGCATAACACTGGACATTTCATTCACATCATGAACAATAATAACAAAGTACTATATAACTAGAGCAGAGTACATTATATTCAAGAACATGGCTAAAGGCTGATATGGGGAATTTTACACTGAATGAGGTCATGGTCTGTTGATAGAAGAAAGGATTGGTTCAGTCTCTGTAGCTGCATCTTCTCTTGCTCTTAAATTAGCTGGGACCGGCTGGCTTTGTGTGAATAAAAGTTCTGGACACCAGAAATCAACCACTGACTGTGTGTTTATACAAGATTTGTTTTAGTAAAGCAGGAGGGATTGAGTCAGCAGCTTCACCACAAAAATGCCTTGTTCAGTCATGTCTAACTCATTACTGAAAAAACCTCAAGTATAAATATACATATTTATGAGTACCGTATTTTCCGGACTATAAGCCGCTACTTTTTTCCCACGCTTTGAACCCTGCGGTTTATACACCAATGCGGCTTATGTATAGATTTTTTTTTTTTGCTAACTGCCATCAGGGGGCGCTAAAACGTGAAAGACGCAACAGATCAATGCACGGAAGAAGACATTACCGGTAGTTTTTGGCACTTGACACAAGAAGCATGATACGCACATTAAGGTATGTAAATAAACATTTATAAAAACTTTCTTGTGTAAATATCTCATTTCACAACTTATATATCTGCAGCTTATAGTCTGGTGCAGCTAATATATGTAAAAATATTTTTTTCTTTTACAATTTAGTGGGTGCGACGTATATTCCGATGCGCTCTGTAATCCGGAAAATACGGAATTCACTTTAAACGCTATTAAAATTATTCAACAAAAATACAAAACAAAATGACATTTTCTACAAGTTGTAAATGTGGTTTTTTTTTGTATGGGAAATGATAAACGTGATTGACAGGTTGTATATTTGTTTCTTAAAATGTAATTTTGTTTTGCACTTTTTGTAAAAAAAAACCCCAAAAAAGTTTATACATTTAAAATGATGTACAGTTATGTTCTTGCGCCCCCTCCCCCTGCAATAGGTCAAATCCGTGAAGTAGCTACCTTATTTTAATTTTATTATTTATATATATTTTAAGGCTTTATAACGGGGTCTCCAATGCGTTGCTCGCGAGCTACCCGTCGCTCGCTGCCCCTTCTGAGTATCTCGCGAAAGGCTGAGCAAATACTTAATTTTAAACAGAGATTTTCATAAAACACAAATTTCATTGGTCACTTGGTGAGCCAATCCTAATTCACAGTTATCCCGCCCCCCCTGCTGACATAAAATGATTATTTTCCAATCAGGTATACCATTATGCTGTTGTCTAATTTGATTGGTTACTGATACCATCCTTCCTGAATTCAGTAACGTTGTGTTCGCTGTGTTTTGCTGTGTTAGCATGCTAGCAGAAGATAACTGGGAAATAGATTTGTTTCACAAATGTGGCGGTTGGTAAAAAATTCAACGTCGAGCACCTTTTCACAGGACTTTCCAACCGGTGAGTAATAGTGTGTGATAGTAAAAAGAGAAAGAAATGCTTTATTTTAAATAGTGAGTATTCAGGGCCGTATTAGGCAACGTTGTGGGGACTAAAGCTCGCTGGTTCCCCTTCCTTATTTGCTGGTTGTACCAGAAAATGGGTGATTTTAATGTGTCCTGATGTGCCCCAGCTCTAGTCCCATATTCCAGTCACAGCCTTACCGGGCAATAATAGATTACTGTCAGCATGGCTAGTGCGTGGTGTGTTCATAATAAAAAAGGATAAAAAATGCCGTGAGCCACACACACACACACACACACACACACCCCGCAAAACTTTTACGCCAACGCCCCAGCGACCCTATTGCAATCTCACGAGCACGGGGGGTTGGGGGGGGGGTATTTTCTAAAAGTAGCTCTCAGTGGGAGAAAGGTTGGAGACCCCTGCTTTATAAACCCTTCCTACTCTCTCATTAACCTTTCCCACACTCTTATAAACACTTCCTATGCTCTTAAACACTTTCTACACTCTTAAACCTACGTTGATTTAACAACATATAACCATCTACATGGTTACTACATGCTGGTGAGTTGACTTCCTGTTTATAGCCGTCCTGGCCAATCCTAGCGCTCCACTGCGGTCACCTGACTGGTCCGCCTGACAAGTGGAAGTGGTGTACACTGTGTTTTCATTGTGTATTCATCTGCTGATGAAATACATACTGTATTTTATTTCAATTTAGTATTCTTTTAATATGTTTGAATGAACATTTTAAAAATATTTTTATATTCCAGAGTCCCGTGAAATGAAAAAAAAAAATCCACGATTCTAAATTAGAAAAACCACGATGCACTGAAAAATAAAACTAAATGAAATAAACAGATGATTGTAATGCACGTTCCCTTTGCGGTGGATACGTAGTTGCTGGCGTAGGTGGAGGGTGACGGAGGGATATGGGGGCCCTTCTCATGTTTTGCGATTATTTCTTTCTTTCTTTATTTCTTTCTTTATTTCTAACTGTTATACGCTTAGGCTTCTTACTCTCACTACCATTTCCACTTTCTTTGGACCCGTAATGAAGTCTTAAAGAGCAAAAATGCAGAGAAACACAATGAAAACATGCGTTGAACACGTTCACACCACGAGTGCTTGACCGGAAATGAATGTTTGTGCCGTGAAGCAGTGGCGGAGGGATATGGTGGCAGTTCTCATGTTTTGCGATTATTATTCATCTTCTGCCGCTTAATCCTGTTCAGGGTTGCGGGGGAAAGCTGGCGCCAATCCCAGCTGACATCGGGTGAGAGGCGGGACACACCCCGGGCAGGCCACCAATGTACCGCAGGGCAACACACAGAGACAGACAACCATTCACACTCACATTCACATCTACGGCCAATTTAGAGTCGCCAATCAGCCTAATCCCCTCTGTGCATGTCTTTGGACGGTGGGAGGAAACCGGAGTACCCGGAGGAAACCCACACGAACACGGGGAGAACATGCAAACTCCACACAGAAAGGCACCCGTGCCGAACCCGGGGACCTTCTCGCTGTGAGGCGACAGTGCTAACCACTCAGCCACTGTGCCGCCCTTTTGCGATTATTTCTCTCTTTATTTCAACTGTTATACACTTAAGCTTCTTACTCTCAATGATAAAATTCATTGAACATGTTCACACCACGAGTGCTTGGCCAGAACTGAATGTTTGTGCCGTGAAGCGTGGGTTTTTATACAAATTACATGAAATACATGTGTATATATGCATATACAATTGCATTTTATACGACGTGTAGGTATATTGTGCTTGTTCGTGTACCTTGATGTTTTCTATGGAGGTTTTGATTGCTAAAACAATATGATTAAAACCTTTAATTTTTTTAGCTGTTCGTTGTATAGGGTGAGCCATGAAAAAGTAGCCCGCCTCCAAAACAGGTGCCACGCTGTTCGGAGGAGGTTGTAGCCCCTTTCTCTTCATCTGTTACCCCATGTGTACATGCATAGATGTGAACGGGGACCACTTTCAGCATCTGTTGTGACTTTTATTTAAGTGAATAAAAACAATTTATTTGCTCATTCAATTGGTCTTCCAATTGCCGGAGGCAGGCTTCGTGGCCCACCCTGTACTTTAGTACACCAACGTTGATCAAATGACTATGACTGTAGAGGTCATCCTTTGATTGGGTTCTTGTGACTACATATGAGCGTGTCTGTCTATAGGTGTGTTTGCAATGAGGAAAGTCTATGAGCACAAACATCAGGCTTTCTATACCTTTTGCTTTTTTTTCTATGATGTGTTAAAAAAAATCATCTACTTCAAAAATTCACACTTTGTTTGGTGAGTGAGTTCCTTTTTTGTTGGATGGCGATATTCATGGATGGCGGAATGTACACAATCATCCGGCCACTGAGTTCAAGGCGTGGCACCCATTGTGTTTTAGATGTTAAAAACAAATACATGTTTCAGGTTAATGGCAGTTACTTACAGATTAGGCTTCCTATAAGCAGAGAAGGCTATCATATGTAAAGAACATTATACGTAAAGAACGTTATACATAAAGAACATAAGTAACTTCTTTTATTTCATTCTAAGCCTTTTTTAATTAAAGACGGGCACTTGGAATGCTGGAGCAGGAACGAGAAAATAGCATTTCTCTTCAGAATGATCCAGAATGAAAACCAATATTGTTGCAACCACAATATGTCATAAAGGAATTCACGTTGTGACCATTTTAAATATATTTTTTGAATGCATAAATTAAGGAATTAAATTTTGGATTGAAGTTGCCCAATGTGAATGCAATCCTTATAGAGTAAAGACTTAAGAAAAAATGTCAGTCCAATGGCGACCTGCCCAGGGTAGACCCCGCCTCTCGCCTGAGATTGGCTCCAGCACCTCCTGCAACCCTGAACAGGATAAAGTGGCTTGGAAATACATAGATGGATGGATGGATGGATGGATGGATGGATGGATGGATGGATGGATGGATGGATGCCCAAACCTCTAGAGTATGTTACTATGAATCTCAAACACTCTGGCTTTTTTTTTTTAAATGCTTCTGATTATTTTCCCCTCAACTTCCATCAACTACAACTTTACACACATTCATTTATTTATTGCATTAATAAAGTCGGATAAGAGCAGGCCAGTAATAAGTTTGATAGATTGCATGCAGTCGTCTACACTGATTGCCGGATTGGATCCGGCTGAAACATTTATGTCCGAACATTAAAAAAAGTCGCTCCCTTTCTCCCCCTCTCCATAGTCATTTATCTAACAAGGCAAAACCAGAACTCATTTTAACTGCTTTTGAAGGCTTTAAAACGGCAACCATTTGAAGACTTTTGGGGTTTCAGAGGAAAACCAAAGCAGGGAAAACCACCGAGTAAGTCAATTAGC
This sequence comes from Chrysichthys thysi, assembly GCA_030068315.1. NCBI lineage: Eukaryota > Metazoa > Chordata > Actinopteri > Siluriformes > Claroteidae > Chrysichthys > Chrysichthys thysi. The sequence goes on from JAQLOM010000023.1 coordinate 6,526,333, forward strand.
CATGATAATGTCAGGGGACCCAGGGCTTGGAGTTGTGTGAGAAAGCAGACAGACAATATGCATAAGAATAGGAGTGTGGGATTTTCTCATTTAATTCAATATGAGGTCTATGGCACAAATTACAGCTACTCCCAGTGGCAGCTAGTGAATAACTGCAATCCCCTGCGTGTAAGCGCAACCAAAATGAAGAGCTTTTATAGGAACTGCGGTGTCAGCTATGAAATTTATGAAATCTAAATCTAGGAGATGCCACTGCCTGCTCATAATCTTTTACCGCAAGGAGATTTTACAGTCTTCCCAGCGGTGGGGAGATGATTTGGACTTTTTAGCTCGGCTTTGACTGAATAGAATATAAATGACATGACGATGTAATTTTCAATCTGCATCCGCGGCAATATTCTACTCTGCAAGGAGACCCATATGTTATGGACTGTGCCGTACCCTGCTCTGCTGAGAATATTAAGGAGTTATTAAATTAATCTGTGCTTAGTGGTGCATGTTATTGCCGGGGACAGATTTGCGGCGAATGAAGCTGTTATGCTGTGGCTAAGCTGATTTATTAAGGTTGCCTGGAATCGCAAAATAAACCCGATAACCTGCTTTATTTTGCAGAATTAAAGTGAACACTTGCTGCTTGTGAAATCCGCTTAGGCGCTACTCTTTTTTTTTTCTTTCCTTTTTTTTGACAGCTTCTAGCAGCGCATAAGCTTTTTTTTTTTTTTTTACCTTCATGAGGATAAAACTTTAATGGAGGACTAAAACTGTAGACTCTGTATTCGCTTGAGTATCATCATTCTTTATGTTTATCTGAGAAGTATTTATTCCTGAACAAAAAGAGTGACGAGCAGGTGATGTAAAATACACTGGTACCTCAGAACTCGAACGTAATCCTTTCCGAAGCCAGGTTCGAATCCTAAAAAGTTTGAGTTCTGATCGAATTTTCCCAATACAAAATAATGGAAAACCAATTAATTGGTTCCTGGCCCCAAAAAATTAAACCTAAATATGTTTTTTTTTTTAGCATTTAAACACAAAATAAACAGGATAAAACAAGTAGAGCACAAACTAAACACATCTAAGCACATTTATCAAAGCAGTCATTTGTAAAGTGTTTATTTTTATTATTACTCTGTATTCGTTAATTTGTCCGTAAATCACAAACTTTTAGGTTGTAACATTTGTACAACTACTGCGTAACTTTTTGGTGAGCAATTGCTACCAAAATGATATAAAGTACAGTGTATTACCTGATATTTTCAATAAAAAAAAGCACCATCACCAACAAACGATGCTAAAACACAGCAAATGTGAGGCTGAGACTGAAGTGTTACCCTTTGTTTCTGCTGACAGATGTGCTGTGTGACTCATTTCCCCGCGCGTACTGTCAGGAATGTAGGGTGTGTGCGGACACATGCGCAGATGGGAGACCGAAGTAAGATCCATACTGGTTTTAATAGCAATCATGGCAGAGGTACAGGCAAACGGCAGGTAAGGTCGTGGTCAAAAAACTTAAGGGAATATCCGAACGGCAAACAACACAACAAGGGCAAAGGCTATAATCACAAAAAACAAATGACTAGAAAAAGGGTCAAAACCAGGGAACATAAACAGCCAATATTCAAGGCTTGGCAATAGCGCAGGGAATGCAGTCTAAAGCTTCGGACCTTGGTGTAACAGATCAAGTCTCTTTACAGTCTGTGTCATTAGTTACCAAATGCACAACACCTGTAGCATCCCACATGATGCTCGGGCATGGCGTGAGTCCTAGCGCATGCGTCAATGGCGCTGCGGCGGAGTGGTCTTGGAGCGGCGCATGTCCTCCAGACTGCACCGCTATCGTGGATACCCAAAATGGGTGTGTTAAAAGGGGGCTCCGCGCGGGCAGATTCATGACACGTACAAGTTATCTTAGGTCCACGGTTCAATTTTTGAGATTCAGATCGAGTTCTAGGTCATTTTTTTCTAGAACTGGTTAGTTCAGCTCTTAAGAAATTCGAGTTCTAATGAGTTCGAGTACTGAGGTACCACTGTACTGATATTCATTCATTTTCACTTTCTTACACTTGATGGTTGTGTGTGTGTGGGGGGTTGTTTCTTTGCTTCCTGCAGTTTCTACCTTGTGTAGTAATTTCTGGAACCTTAAACAGAGGTTGTGCTGTCAGATACAAGTAGCAGTGCTGTAACAGAAGTCTGTTGATATGAGGTGGGACGTTTGACTTAATCAAGGCCTTGGACTGATGAATGAAGGAGCTGTGTGGGCTGCACAGTGTCCTGACTTTCACTTGATTCCTCATAAATGTGGTATTATGTCCTGTGGAGTCGGTTCCTAAACTCTACATCACTCAGTAACCGGATCACTCGGGTCTGGCTGGAATTCAGGCTCATTTAGCAGAGAGTATGGCTGCACTGTAAACACTTAATCTAGCGAGAGATTTTTGGGCCCCCTTTGGGTCAACAGTTTCGCTCTTTACCTTTTCATCTTTTTCTTCTTCTTCTTCTACTTCTCTTATTATTATTATTATTATTATTATTTTTAGCCCCCCCCATCCCCCACCTTGTTATAAACAAAATCTGCTTTCACTTAGTTCTGTGAAATTGCTTCACCGTATACATGCATGATTGAATATTCATTATGTTAAACCAGGCACTTTTTTGTATATAAATCCATATTACATTTGGCTGGCAGGCTGCCTGAAGCCACATGAGACAGATTCCTAACTCCTTAGCTCCTTTCTCTTGGGTTTATTTGTTCTCGTTCTGATGTAAATGACGACTTGTTGATATTTTCCTACACTGCTTCTTTTTTCCCTCCCCCTTCCCTTCACGCTCTCTTTTCAGCGGCGTTGGCCCAGACACACATGGATCCTTTCTGCTAGGGGAAATGTTGGAATTTGCAGTAGGCATGGGAAAAATAAACAAGCACATCGGTCGGTTCTGAAATCTGCCTAAGCACTCCATGTCTGTCAACGTAGTCAAAGTGAAAGAGGGCTAACGCGCTTTTTTCTCCACCAGGGCCTGTTGATAATATTTATCCATCTTTTTTTTTCTCACTTCCAAGCAAAATTTACCTGTGGATCGAGAGGCTGACCTCTGATACCGCATGGAAAACAAACAGCAGACTCTCGCTGAGCTGCGTATCCCAGGTCCGCGTTTGTTTATGTAGTAACGGAGGAGACTATTCAGGCACACATGTTTTTGCCAGCACACATTGCATGCTTCTAATAAACTGAGCATAAGTCTGCTTGAAAAATACATACACAATCTGACCATGAGGCCACTTCAATAGCCCAGGCTTGTTGACCGGCCGGGTAATGATATACCACGATATTTATTTTCAATCCAAACAGCCTGGTGAGTATGATCGTCAGACACACAGTCCATCCCTGGCTTACTTACAAAGTCTGAGAATACAGCTGCAATAAGGGAAGGAACCTATGAAAGTCCTTTAAAATCAGGCCGAAGAGAGAAACCGGAGATTTAAAGGTCCACTCTTTAGGATGTTGCATAATTAGAATATATACTAATAATATATAATAATATTTAATGTTCATAAGATTTCATTGGGTATAATTACCAGTAACTATGAACCATTATGTTTTCGTAAGCTTAGAATGAGCCCTTTATAGCTACATAGGGAGCAGGTCCTCTTCTATGGAGCTGCCATGTTGTGCCGTTACAGTAGCTTTGACCCAGTAAACCTTTGGAGAGCACGTAGGGCAAATTTGCATTTTTACAAGTTGTAGTGTGAATCCAGAAGGAAGCACCAGTAGGACAAAAAGAAGAAGAAATGAAGACATAGATGAAAACATGAGAGAAATCTGCTGGCTAACAAGTTTGAGAACCCGAATTTTAAAAAAATGAAGGCTTATTATTTAGCATTTTAAAAGCAAAGAAGTGTGAATGGACAGTGAGTACTTGGAAGTATGCTACAGGCACTTGACCACCACCATACCTTCTAATACATGCCTGGAAAGGGAAGAGTTCGGGAGGACCATTTAGTTGGTTGTATTCTACATATTGAACCTTTAATATGAAATGTAATTTTTATATATTTCAATATTTTTTCCCCTCATACAGTAGTGCCATGGTCAAGACAAATAACACCTTTCTATTCTATTCTATTCTATTCTATTCTATTCTATTCTATTCTATTAGGACACTTATTCTAATCCATACCATTTTGTAACAGCTAATATGAAAGGATTTGAATGGTGAATGCTCCAAATTATTTACGTTTAATAAGTAAATAAATAAATCACCTGGAAGCAGATATTTATTTCACATTAATGGAAGGAGCCTCTAGTGTCAGTGCTTTGAAATTTTCTGTAGATTTTCCTCCATAGGAGAATCTTAAAAAGAGATCTTTTTGTTTTGTTAACTTCCAGAGAGAATAAAAGAGGCTAGTGATCTAACAACTGGTTGTAGATATTATAACATGAGTGTTAACTGGAGCTAACTTGTTTTATGGACGTTCTACAACATTGAATGAAACCATAAATCGTTAAAAATATGATTCCTGAATGAATAAAAAAAATATTGTTGGCAACTTGCTGTATTATAAAATGAACACACATTAGGACATGCTGTTATTGGGAAAACAAACTACTTCAAACAAACAACAGTCACTCTGCTTTGTGTTCAGCATCACATAACCCTGTTGTTGATTATTTTCCTATAACAGCATGCCTTGAAATGGTTTACTCCTTATTTCACAATCAATAGCAGACAATTCATTTAAAATTTATTATATATTAATGCAGTAGTTTATATGCTGGTAGCTTTCTGCATTTTTATTTTCAAGTCAGACAAAATGAAGGCGTCCCTGATTTAACTGACATCATACCACATCTTTTTTTCCCCCCTGGTGTCCAAGAGAACCACTATGTAGCTTTTAGAACAGTTTAACTGGTAGTAATGCCAAACACCAAGACCAGAAGTCACTACAAGCAACATGGCACCAGTGAGGTGTAACGAGAAGAGGCTCATTAAACCCATTTTAACACCTCAGCCAGTTTAGTGAAGCATCTACAGCTGAAGATGAGACAGTAGGACTAATGTTAGCAAGACACCTGGCCTGAGAAACAGCTGCTCCACCAGCAAATAAGCTGAACTTTAGGTTATTTTCATCTATAAGACGTGTTGATTTTGGTTTGTTACGTTAGCACTACTTGCATTAGCTTAATATTTAAGTTTTTTTGTTTTTTTGACATCAGAAAACAGTAAACATTCTCAGTGAGGAAAAATAGGTTCGGCTGTACCAGTAGAATATAAAAGTTATAAATGTTAATGTTAAGATTCTTTCCATGGAAAAAATACTGCAGTGATCATGTAGGAATGTTTATAAATCTAGAAAACATGCTGAAAATCTGAAAAATTAAACATTCCTTGAACCAAAGGTTTCTAATATCATAAAAATGCCTGAAGAAAGAGTCCAAATGTGTTTTTTATAAAACGAACACTTATGCCCTATGAACTTATGACCTCGCAACAGGCACTAAGCACAAATATACACTTTTACCAGATCTGGGACAACAGGAATCTCTTCACAGAGTTCATAAGGCTGCTAAAAGCTGAGTGATGTAAACACTTGTGGTTTTGGAAAAAATGTTTGGCTAAAAAAGAAACTCTTTGCAAATGTTGCTAATCATTAACATCCCCATCTTTTTGTTGTTGAACTAAATGTAAAACAGATTTCAAACAGAAAAGATAAGTTAACCCTTAGACTACACAGTTGCCTCACTCTCATAATACGTAACCATCTCAAACGTAAACAGACACCGTCATTTTTGAAAAATTTATTTCTTGAAACTTCCTTCTGGCTGCGCTGCCATAGTAGCCAAGCTGATGGAGATCCCTTACAGAAGTAGTCCAACTCACTTGGAGTCAGCAGTCTTACGATGGGGCATTTTTTTTTTAAATAACCTGCTCAACAGTCTGAAAGGGATGCTGTTGATTCCTTTCCTTTGCTTTTGAATTGTACATTCACTCTGTTGACTGTGTACAAGAGGAATCCCAAGGTTTTGTGTAGTCATACCCTAGCTAAGTCCACCTTCAGACTGACCCACAATACGCCCTCTTTGAAAATCACACAACTCTTGCTTCTGTGTTCGCGCATTGGCTAGTTGCTAGAAACAATTAATGTACTGTAATCTGAAATGAAAAATAATAATATATTAACAAGCTCGACGCACCAGATGGTGTCCACATGGATAAAACATAATGAGGGTTGTCTGTCTATTTACTTTTGAGATGTCTGTGTACATACCTTCTTATTATATTCGTTGTATTTACTGATTCATTTATATTAGCTACTGGAAAATTTGCTTTAAGATGAAGAACATAATTATAACCTGGGAATTTAAGATCATACTGACTACACTATACTGAATGTTGTAACATTTTTGGAATTATAGTTTGAAATAATCTAAATAAAGATAAACCGTTAATGGGCCATTATTGTCCATCATGTTTTCTCCTCATCTAACAATCATCTAGCCAATCGCCAGGGCTAAAACAGAAATTAATCTGATCGTATTCGGAGAGAAGGTCATGCTAAAGGGGCTTGTATAATAAATTCAATTAACGGTCCCATTCACAGAGGCAGGGGATGTCTAATATGAATGGGTGTCCTTGTGGTTATGACCCATAAAGAACCTTTTAATCCATCATCCAAACCCGTATGTGTGTGTATATATATATATATATATATATATATATATATATATATATATATAAGACACTTAAGCAAGAGGCGAGCGTGTGAAATTTGATTTGAATGGCGCTACTTATCAGTAAGTCTCTAAAACATGCAGGCAAAATCGGAACATTTCTTTTGTGCAGTGACACATCCAAAGTGTTCATTCTCCTCTCCTTGGCACAATCACCACTAGACGAAATGTAAAATGTGCAGAACTGTCAGGATGAGCTGAGTGTTAAAGAATTAATCTATTGAGCTAAGTATAAGCTTAAAGTCTAAAATATCCTGCTAATACATCCTGATCAAACCAGCAGAGCTGAGAAAGCTGAAGTTAATTAACAATATGAAACATTATTCTCTCACTTTTACATATTCCTGGGATTGCTCAATTCTTTTCTATTCCAACAGGTATTTCAGTGTTATTGAGTTACCCTGTCATTTTGCTCCAAATAACCATTCAGTACTTTATTTTCTCATCCACACGTAACATTTATTGTTAATGATGGACTATAAAATGAATTTTTCAGGACTCTTGAATGAAAAGTAAAATCCAGATTAAATAAACAAAACTATAGATAAATTCAACAAGTTCTTCAAGTAACAAGAACTTTAATACTGTACGTCGTTCCATAAAGTATTTCAGAGCCACAGCAGCTTTATTGCTTAGACTGAGCTAAATTATTGCAGTAAGTCTTCTAAAGCAGTATTTTTTTAACAGAAGAGCAAACATCATTATCTAGCTAATCATTATCTAACTAGTGAAAGCTTCAGTGTGCTGCCCAGTCTTGCGTTTTGGTTGCCTAACCTTTCTAACTAACTAGGCTAAAAGTGCTATCTAATGTAATGTAATAACGTTCAAGTAATAACATAAGAGAGCTAGCTAATTAAGTGCATTAATAATGTAAGACAGCTAGTTAATTACGTGCATTAGCATAAACTAAGGTAAATGAATGAGTATGTAGGACATAAATGAGGTCATATAGCACATCACATTTGTATCACTAACAAAAAGTCATCAAATCATTACCCACTGCTTTGGATATGAGATGGGATTTGTGCTTACGATGCATGTTAATGATTCGAGACTGGCTAGCATCTCTATTTTCTCCAAGTGTGTTGTTTAGCTGAGAGACATTACTGGGTGGGTGTATTGCTGGCAGGAGAGCTATATTGCACAGAACTTTATTTTATTCAGACTAATTAGTGTTTACACATTTCTATGTGTTGCTGATTCAGAAAAGGTCATTTGTCACCCATGTAAGATCATTAATACACCTATTTAAATGTGTACCACATTAAGGCATGTCACAACACAGTGAAACACATTATTTTCAAGCATGTTTATATATGAAAAGTCAGTAAGGAGATTTTCCCCTTTTTTCAGTCAGGCAACTACAAATGAAAGACCAATCTGCTTGAGGGCTCGTGGGGTGTCTACCTAAATGTAAGGTATGTAGTTTATAGACTGAAACAAATTTGTTGTTTCCTCAGCAATGCAAGTTTTTCAAAAAGAAAATCTCGTGTAGTTTTGAGCTTTTGAAATGATGTTGCAATAACACCAATGAATGGACAACTAACAATGTCTTGATTTGGCCACATATCAGCCCTTATGTTTCTACACTAGCAGGAATCTCTTCGAACGGTATGAGGATGTTGTATTATTTACTGGACCCTACAAAATAATGTCCTTGTAACCTTTTACTCTATAGTGAACATTTTATTAGTTGACCTCATTCAACATTCAAGTTTATTGTCATTGTCTTGGATTGGATCTGGTAGCTGCTCCACCTTAACATATGTAACCTATGAAAAATATATAGAAATACAGAATACATGCATTGAAAACAGAAAATCCATTCTTCTTACACCCTTCCATATACCCCCAGTCACAGTAATGGTATTGCTTATGGTGTTATTGCCCACATTAGTTTGGGATTACAGTGAGTCACAGTATTACACACATTATTGCTGCACGCATTGTTACTGTACATATTGGGATTGCATGAAATAGTTGCTGCACACATTGTTATTGCACATGTTGCTGTGTCGTTGCAGTACGGGCATTGACATGCTTATAAAGTGTGTGTGTGTTTGGAATAAAGTCCGTGTACAGTATAGGCCAGAAGTTTGGACACACTTTCTCATTCAATGTGTTTTCTTTATTTTCATGACCATTCATTTCCTAAAGTACTG
>JAQLOM010000023.1:6556944-6573237 GCA_030068315.1 Chrysichthys thysi
ACACACACACACACACACACACACACACACACACACACACACACACACACACACACACACACACACACATACACCAACCATTGCAGATTCATGATGCTTTCATTCTTTCTCATGGCTCATGGCTCAGGGATTGAAGAATGATGGCATCTTGAATTTACTACAAGGATATTTTACACCAAAACCTGGTTTGCTTCTGCCAGGAGATTAAATTTCCACTATGTAGTATTTTGAGGGTATCTATTCGCAGACATGGAGCATATATTCCATAAAATACTGATGGAATTAACAAGGATGAATTCATTAGAGTATAGCTCCCTGTAACTATGAATTGCTGTGTTCTGTAAGCTTAGAATGAGCCCTTTGTGTGTCTTCATAGTGAGCGGGTCCACCTCTATGGCCAGGTTGCACTTCTACAGTAGCCCGGAAAGGACAAACTTCTACAGAGCACCTTCTGCAGGTCACATTTCTACATGTGGCAGCATAAACTGGAAGGAAGTACCAGAAGGATGACAAAGAAGAAGGAAGAGGCAGAATCAGGTGTTTGCTGGTGCTGGCTAACAAGTTCGAGAACCCAAATTCTGAATAATGGAGGATCATACTTACTATTTAGCATGAAAAAGCAAGAGAGTGTGAATATAAGTATTTAAAGTACGCTGCCCTTGTAGCTTCTAATTCCCACCTCTGTTAAAATATAGACACTGTATTTGGTTAAGTGTTTAACACTGACCATACTAATCACTGTTTTGAAGAGGTAATCATCAATGTTTATCATCTCATAACTGGCTAGGTTGTTTCTAATGTTAATGTTGCTAATTTTAGGCCAAAATGTTGTATGAACAATTGAAGTTCACTGTAGTATTACATTACTAATAGCTATTAAGGCCTGTAACGGTAAAGGTTTGTGTAAGCAGTTTTTATTAGCTTTTACATACTCTGACCATGAACACAAAAGATATTTTGGAGGCTATTGCGGAGGCGTCAGTGGTTTTTTATTTGTTCCACTTTGCACGTCAAACCTACTGAGGTGGGCTATGACATCAGTACAACTTGCAAATTTTCCACAAATGTAGAATAACTGTGGGGGCGCCAATAATTCTGAAACCAGTAGCGCAGAAAAAAAATTAAGGGAAATTTTTTTTTTTTTTTTTTTAAATCACACTGTATTAAAAAAGCTTATGTTGAAAATATCACCCTGTACTTGTGTTATCAGTAATTATAGAATTTGTTCGAATATAAAATTACTTCAGAGTTTATTGCAGGCATCTACAATAAAAATGATTGATTCTCTTACGGTGAGGTCTGGGTTATTCCTTCAAGTTCTGTAGGTCAAGTTCTTCAAGTTCATATATATTCCTCATATTCAGTGTATAAAACAGCTAGAGAGAAAAATCAGCTGGGGACAAAAAAAAGTGTTTCTTTCATAAGGCAGGCAATCATCTAGACAGCGATTGGTGTCAAACTCTCTTTCCTCAGGATTAAGGACTACTGTCTATGATAACAGCATAGACAAGGCCCGGTCAGCCGATTGTGGTCCTCATACAGACCCGGCAAAACATTTTAATGGACGATATCAGGAATTTTACAAATTAGGAGCTCCAACGTAAGAGCGCCAGTAAATGACAAAACTGGAACCTCAACTTCTATAGCAGGTCTTCTGTTGTGGCTTACACAATTACATGAATTTCTGTAAATTATTCACCTGAAGTCCACAGACGACCCAGCTAGAGACATTAGCTCCAAAAGGGTTTTCACAGACTTCATTTTCATTACATTTTATTTACCATCTTATTTACTATCGATCTGATTAGCAAACTGACAAAATGCTCAAAGAAGAATGAACGAAGAATGAGAAGTACATATTTAATCTCTTCACGTTAAAATAGATCAATAGTCTATGGCGCTGGTTAAAAGTGGTAACGTGAAGCATGGGTGTGAAGCAAAACATCATCACTTCAAACTGTCTTAGCTCTTAGCCATACAATAATCAGAAGCAGTTATGGTAAATTAACCGTTAGCAAGAAATGTTACTAAAGCCTGGAGGTATAATTGCTTTTAAACTACGCGTTCACTTGTGCATGGTGGCCGCCTCGTGTATCCTGTGTGCGCTTGGTGTTTTTGATACATCCAAGGAAATTAACGCTATCTGCCCATAACATGCACTACACATGTAAACAGTAGGAGCAATGTAGGGGCAGTACGGGGATGTGACGTGACAGGGTCCATAGGCACGTCGGTAGCAACAAAAATGGCAGAAGGTTTTGAAGACAAGTTCGCAATTGGCTGCATCTATCCCCAAAAGTGCCGCTGCCTCTTTTTCTGCTGTGACCTTAAAATGAACTAAATACTAACCGATTCAAGTGTTGCTATGTTTATTGTGTACATCATGCAAATCCAAAAATTCTATACAGTCTGATTTCCATGGTGTCCCTCTAGTGGAATGCTCAAGTAAAACATGCAGTAGGCCCAAAGCAAGTACGTGAACAGTTACATTCATGACGCAGGTAGCTAGTTAACACTTGCCAAAATAGCTAGTCAGTCCGCTTTAGCATTTTAAAAGTGCCTGCACTGACACACTACTGTGACAAGGGCTGTGCTGAAGACTCAGCTATTGCATTTGCCTTTACTGGAAACTATTTTCCATAATTTTCTTAAATGCCAACAGCCATAGCGTCCCAGCATCTTTGTTTATCAGGCTCAAAGGAAATCACACTTGGATCAGATGCTTTGTGAGAAGAGAAAACTGTGCTATATATACTGTACACAATGATTAGTGTCTACACAGGTGAAGCAAATGGTGCAATCGTTGATAAATTATGGCTTAGACTAGCAGGCATGCATTATCGTTCATGCCTGAATAGCAGTGAGTTTCTGTGTGTGTGTGTGTGTGTGTGCGTGTGTGTGTCTATGGGTGAGAAAGAGAGAGACTATTCCAAACAAAACAAATAAAAATACAGAAGAAAAGATGACTGGAATGAAGGTCCCGGATGAGTGGCACAAGTTGTGATTTGCAGTGAACCGTTTAAACTCATGTGAGATCTTTAAAGCAGGGCCACCATAATAATAGGCACAAGATAACCATCTTCAACCTTTCTTTCTCCATTTACTGATTTCAGTCCCCACATGGAAACAGGACACGGTGGCTAAAATGGTCCGCTGTTGTCTAATCACCAAATCAGCTGGCATTCCTCAGAGTGCCCACACACAGGCTATCAGGGCAGATGCATAGCCTTCGAGACAAACTCTTATCAGTTACAGATTCCACTTACCTGCACATACAGTTATCTTTTACACTTACTCCAATTCCATCAGTCACAGCAAACGTCCTGAGGGTTCCAGACTTTAAAGTATATAATGGACAACTGGTTGTAATGATGCCTGAGGTCCTGCATGACTACAGGAATGTTTTCGGTCTCATCAATCTCATTTAACCTCCTCCAAGGACAATGCAGGTCCTCTTTCAGCCCCCCCCCCCCCCGCATGAACACACAGGTTCTTGCTTGTGTGTCGTTTTCCTTTTTCAAGTGCTGAAGTCTGAGCATGTGTCAACGCTGCCAAGATAAAGCAACCCGCATTGATATTCCCTACAGACATGTGGAGCAATCTCAGTAAGAATAGCATGAATTCCTTGCAAGAATCAAAAAGTCTGAACTTAAGGAACAGAGCGAGGGAAAGACAGAACGAGAACATCAAAAGACAAAACAATTATCTTTCTCCGTGCACAGACAACACTTCTTATTTTCTGGGTGGCAGCACAGCACAATCTTGATGACAATCATTCTTGGTTTTCTTGTTTCTGTAATCTGAGAGAAGAGCGGTCAAAACAAGGAGTAGAATTTTAAACCTGCAATGTTAAAACTGCAGCGTTTTTTTCTCTCTGCAAAACAAGAAGCTCAAGAGACGATTCACATGCAGGGGTATTTTTCACACCCAGACACACGCATGCATTTGCAGTGAAAGCTGGATGCTTAAATGGTGGTAAGTGTGATGTGAAGTCATGAAGTCATGCTCTCAGGCGGATGAGTATCAGTGTGCATCTCTGATCTCACACTCACACCCTCAGACTGATTTACACTGTACTTGAGCTGTGGCGCCATGGTACACACTCAAACCCATAGGACTGCATAGACACACACAAGCACACAAACATAAAGAAGCATATCCAAACATACAAACAGTCTCCCGGCTACTTCATCGCAGACACTCACACATAAATGACAGATGATGTTTGATCATAGCCCCATTTACCCCAGACCGTATTTTTACTACGTTTTCTAGTACAAGCCAGGATTTATCTGCCAGAGCTCCTTGGAAATTATACTCACTTTAAGTTTATTATACTCATGTTAAGTGCAATAAAATGGGTGAAGTAAACATAATTGTGTTTTCAACCCCTTAAACTGCCAGGACCAGTGAGCAAGTCCAGAATTAAATTCTTTACTTTACTTCTGCAACAGCATTCGCAATCTATTACTAAATACTGCATTTTAATAAGAATACCTTAACAATAAGCTGGGCTTTTATGTAGTTCCTAATGTCAACTGGGAATCTCTGCTATCTGATTTACGCACTTTTGTTACTGGGATTAATTCTGGATGGATCATTTGTTCAAACCCAGATGATGCCACAGACATGCGTGGCTAGGAGCCAAGGAAGCACAACTGCCTGTGTGTTCTGGGTAGGAGGGACAGCGTACTCTCTCATGCCTGTCAATCACAGTGACACTAACCATTCATGTGCATCTGTGAGCTCATGTATATGGAAGAGGGTAGATAGTGCTTTTCTGTAGCAGTGTTATGCTGTTTTGCGATGCATCTTGAGTAGCAGGTTGAAAACATGTGTTTGGCTGGCTTCCTGTGTCTCAGAGGAAGCACCTGTTAGCATTCACCCTCTCCAGTTAGTATCTCACTATCTCACGTATGATGGGGAAGTGAGAAATTGCAGTTGACCAAATTGGGGATGGGGTTCACTATTCTTGTGTGAGCAAAAGGAGGATGCATGCAACGGAGCCAATAATTCTGACGCATGGATGAGGATAGATAGCCACAAGACATTTTTTTTCCACAACCTTTTTCGCCCATTTCTGTAAGGGTGCCAATAGTTCTAGACTTAGCCATAGCATGTATTACACATACATATACACATGTACATGTATATATAATATGTATATATATATATATATATATATATACAGACAAATATATATATTTGTATATATATATATCTGTATATATATATATATATATATATATATATGTATATATATATGTATATATATATATCTGTATATATATATACAGACAAATATATAAATGCATAGGTACATAATTATAAAATACAAATTCCAAGACAATAACTGTGAAATGTGGGTATCCTACAGATCAGATGTAAGAAAATATGAAAAGATCAGGAGAAAGATTGGATTAATTTGAAAAACAGGATTATCTAAAAGTGCCACTGTGTATTCCTGTGTCCATCCAATGTCCATGGAATAACCTCTGGATCCACTGCTACACTGTTCAAGATAAGACCACTGTGCATGAGCCATGGTGCATGAATAACACAGAAAAAATAAACTACTATTTTGTTTAGACCTTGGGGCTAATACACTATAACTAACTTCATATATTCATTAAATCTCAAAAATAGTTTTATAAAATACCAAGGAAAGCCTTAGGATGTAATCCGTTTTTGTCACACACCACAGTACAGCACATTTCAACAAAAGATATAAAGTAAAAAAAAAAAAAGGAAAAGGAAAGATAAAGATGGATTAAAGTCTCCTCTCCATCATTCTTCCTTTCTTTGGCTTTTCACAGCTTGCTGTTACATTTATAAGGGAAGTTAAATTGGATCTGAAATTCCTGAAATGAGGGGGAAAAAAGAATTTTGGTCCTAAAAACAGAAGCGACAGCACATTAAGATGAGTGATGTGCCCATCTCACTTCACCCCTCCGCCCCATCCTGCAGATCTGAGCCTCATAAAGCCTGCAAGAGCTTGACACCAGCAGAACTGCAGAACTAGGACCCATAAGGTACAGCTCCACTTCCACATATGCTGATCTCTTCATTTGTCAGGAATATCCTTAACATATACTTAGGAGATACATAATACACAAACATGTACATTGTTGACATGGTAACGTTTCTGGTAGATAATGTTTACTTAACATATTTAACATTATTGAAGGCGTCTCTAGTGTCAATGCTTTTAATGGTGAGTGGGTCAAGACAGAGGACTTTCCAATAGCCTGTTTCTCTGTAACATGACAGGCTGAGTTCTTTTCGTTCGGTTGGTTGCCAACAAGTCTAGTCTTTCACCAAGGAGGGTATGTTTTCAGTGCTGTTTGTTTGTCATCTTTAAGCAGGACTGAGCAAAACCTACCAACCAAATTTCCAAGAAATGTAGTTTCACTTTCACTTTTTTTTTGGCCTTGGTGGAAGTCTGCATTCAACAATGCCATACATCTTTAAATCCAAGAGATGGCAAAAAAATGTAATAGTGAAAAAAAAAACATAGCTAATGTCGAAATATGAGGACTCCATTGGACATATAAAGTGGTTGCGGTTGCAGATTTGCGTTTCATACAAGAGTCGACTTGTCCTTGGTGGAGGTCTGCGCTCTCCAAGTGCCTTTCTATTTAGCTCTTTGTATGCCATAAATACCCTTAAAATACACTTCAAACATGAATGAGGACATTTGACCTTGCTGTGACTTTGTCCTTGTTTGGATCAATTCCAATATGGACTGCTGGTTCCAGTGATAATTCCAGATAAATCATACAAACACTCAACCACTCATTGGTGAGATATCCCAATTAAGGGTTAGGGTTAGACAAACAAATGGATGGTAGACAAACACACGGACGGTCTGATGGCAAAAATACATAGGCAGAAAATGAGCCCTGAATTCCTGAGCTTGATTGTGTGAGTAACATCTCTGTATGACCAAAAAGACAGAATCTAAAAGAAAAACTATTTCAGATATTTGACCTTGCTGTGACCTTGATCCTGTCTGGATCAAATACAAAATCTAATCTGTTCATCTGCTGGTTACCGTGATGATTCTATATAAATCCTACAAATATTCAAGCACTTGACATATCACGCTACCTGAACACAATGCTGAGGCTGGTGAGGGAACTTGCTTTGCAGAAGTTGTTCTAACATTAAATAAAACTCGAAATCAAACCCTTTCAGACATGCTGTTATAGGAAATTAATAAGCTTAAGGTTGGTGACTTGGCTTCTTCTCGGACTATATTAAACCACCCTGATGTTGATTCCTTCCTGAAAACGGCAAAATTGTATTTTATACTTTTTTACAACTCAGATATAAAACGCTTAAAAGCAGGACCAATCATACTGAATCAATGCCCTCATTTACAAAATTAGTTGCAAAAGTTCAAAATAGTTCTATATATAGCAACATTACATGTATTGCTGTACTTTAACTCCGCCCTACCAAATACGCATCCCACAAATATAAGGCAAGTCATAAAAGTCAGATGAACTGTTATGAATCTGCCAATACAAGATCATTGCGATCATTATAAAAAGTACCTGAAAAACAGTTGATATATATCTTGTTTTTTATCTCTTGTTTAGTCATGACATAATTTTATGTCTGAAATTTGCAGTGCCAGTGACCACAGCCTGTCACAGTCCTTCATAGGTATCATGTGGAGTAAGTACTTCCAAGTTCACACCCCAGACACCTCAGCTGTGTTTGAATTGCAAATCTGCTCTTGCACTTTGAGCTCAGGCTGCCTTGGCATTACCTATTCTGTGGAAGGGCCTGTGAGCTTCTGTTGAGACACAGACACACACACACACACACACACACACACACACACAGTCTCTCACAGTAGCGTATGATCAATAACCATGCACAGGATGGACCACTCAAAGTCAGAGACATAGCAACGAGGCCTTGGAAATAAAAAAAAGGAAGAAGTAAGGCACAGACAGGGAGGAAGGAGAGGATTGTGTGTGCTCAGACAGCATCAGCGTTGTTAAAACATGATAAGCCCCTTTTAGACCAGTCACTATGGCTACATCCAATTACCTCAGGGCATAAACAAACCTATAAACACTATTAATAAAAGAGATATTTAGAACAATGTCAGCGTGATCTTCAACCCCTGGAAACGCAGCCACCACACTTCATAAATCCTTTGATGAAGGTCATCAGGATACGCTGTTGGAATTCCAAGCGTTACATTTTATAGCAGACAATGCACTGGCTATTTATAACCGCAAAAATGCTTTAAAGTGCTTCACTCGCGAAAGCCGCACGCACAACATTAAACTGACTGATCCCCATGACGTGTGCATTTCTGATGCACTCTAGAGTTCTAGCACAACACTGTGCAAGAATGGACATTAAGTCTTAGTAAATTCAATTTAAGCACCCTAGTGGCAGGAACATATTGTTACAGCTTTAACAAGGCGTTTAAATCCGTCTATATAATAAATCCGTCTTTTTCTCAGTCTATGAATATAATTTATGATGTTTTTATGGACCATTTGCATACGGTTCAATGATGAATGTCTGGTTTGCTTTAGCAGGGTAAGCCTAGCAAGCCTCGCCGCGACGGAGTTTACGTCATCAAATCAAAAGGTTAATGCAGAACTAAGTCGACGCGGTTACTGTGTTACTTGTTAACGTATCTCTGTGTGTGAAAGTTTTCTGTACGCGCAAAGTGATTTTGCTAGTAACAGATACGCATACACACTCAGGGCAACACCTGGGGGCAAGTTCTGACTGCAAATACATACAGGTCTGTTTATGATTAGCACACTACTGCAAACCACTAAGCATATTGTTCCATGTTTATACTGTACATACAGCTCGTATCAGTATACATACTCTCACAGGTACATATTTCCTATTCATACGGTACATACAATACACTCTTTTTTGTACACATTCCTCATGTTGCACACATTGCACAACAGCCTCTTGTTTACACAGAACGGTGAGGAAACCAGAAGACATCCAGTGAGCAGCAATTCTGTAGGTGGAAGCAGCTCGCTGAAGGCAGAGATAAGACGTAGAATGGATAAAGTGGGTTGAGCTGACAGGCAGGCTACAGGAAGTCATATAACCACTCTTTACAAATGTGGGGAACAGAAAAGAATTTCACAACACATGGGTGGGGGTCAACAGAAGAAGAACACGTTTCCCTCCTGTCAGCTAAGAACAGTATGTGAGTCTACACTGGAACGTTGATTGGAAGATTTAAAAAAGATCAGGTGATATTTTTCCAAACTTCAACTGACCACTTTAGGTATGATTCAACGGCTATGTATAGCTGGATTGTTTTTCTTTTGCTGTTTGGCAGGGTGCAATAGCACATGTTACACTGTGTTTTACCTTAGTAAACTCACTGTGCAGTTTACCCTGCTGTTCTTTACTTCAGGAACCCGGGCGTAAGAACACAAATTATGTGGTTATACGGCTAAAATAAGTATAATTAATGTATCACAGTAAGCAATTTATTAATCAGAACACACGTACATACATATCAGGGCATACAGAAGTCCTGCCAAAAGAATCATTTTCTGGTTTTGTTGGTCATAAATATCTGAAACGGCTCGGCCTTCGGTAATTCGTTACATGAAAGAGAAGGGGCTTGTCCCATGGGGGTCCCATCCGTTATCTATACCACTTGTCTTGTCAGGGGTGTGGAGAAGCTGGAGCCAATCTCAGATGACTTTGGGCAAGAGGCGTGGTACACCCTGGGCCGGTCACCAATCTATCGCAGGACTAACACAGAGGCAAACAACCAGTCACACCTTTGGGCAATTCAGAGTAACCATTTGACCTATTCTTTATGTCTTTGGACTGTGGGAGAAAACCAGAACAAACCAGAAACCCATGGAGACACAGAGAGAACATGCACAGAAAGGACCCAGTTGGCCACCAGGTTCAAACCCAGAATCTGCACCGCCATGCCGTCCACATAAATTAAAAACGCCCTAAAATGATACGTACTGTAGCTACAGTAACTAAATATGATTACATAAATACATTCTATGTTTGCTCTTCCAGTCAGAGCCTCAGATTCCTCAGTTCCTCTGTAAAAGGAAGTTCTATAAAGTACACATCTCTATATCGTGTTTCAACTCAACCCTTTGGGGAACGTTGATGCACACCAGAAATCATTTCGAAATGACTTATTTACTCATTTTTACCTGTTTTTTTTTTAATGATGCACAAAGCCACAACCTATTCTTATCAGCTTTACAGAGAAATAGTACAGGCTTTGTTGTGTTATCAGGTTAATTCTTTCTCGCTGTCTCACTCCTAGGTGTCAGACCGCAAGTGGAACAAGCAGAGACATGGACTGCATGGCTGCCAAACTAGCGTGAAACTGTGAAAACCGCCTTCCATCTCGGATTAGACAGTCTGTGCTTTTCATTATCTGCCTTTAACCAAGATGTATTTGCAGTAACAATGGGCAGTGTAGTTATGTACGTGTGTTTGTGTACTTAAGTGCTTAGTTGCGCTGGTCACTGGAGTGCAGAGAAATGCACTAATCCTCTTTGTTGCCGAAAAATGGTCAAATGGTGTAAAACAACAAGCATAAAAAGCAGCCCTCCCTATCACTTCACTTTCACACTGAGACTGCCGCAGGTGTGTATCCACTCAGGAAGGGTTAGATGTTAAACCCACACACAGAGACTATTGTTGATGATCCGTTGTATGCTGTGGAGGGGAGGAACACGTCTAACAGGTGGGACAAGGTTCACTTCATTCTGACTCAATGCTTGAAACAAGAGATAGGAAATGCTTGTCATATTTCACACTGGTCTGGTTAACATCTCTATAAACATGCACTTAATATAATACATTCACTTTTTTTTTTTTAAATTGACTCCACTCACACATTAACATTAACAAAAAGCATTCCTTTTCTCTCAGTTGTCCCTCCTCATTATTGTTGACAGGTGTGTGGAGTTTCCATGTTTCACACATGTCCTGGAGTACTCCTGCACATTTTAGTGTTTTGCCTGCTCCTAACGCTTCCTGGCATTGAACTATGTGTGTTAAAGTGTTACCAGGTGGGCTACTAACACTATATGTAATAATACAAAACAATTGTGGCTCAGTGAAGGAATTATTAGCCAATTTTTAATTACTTTGTTAAAAAAAAATCTATCTATTTTATATATATATATTCCCTTCAAATACTATGATGCATTTTGTTCTCATATTAGGCTTGTACTTGCCCTGCTTCTTTAATAAATACTCAGCAACCCTGCTTCCCATACTCACTGCCAGAAAGTGTTCAGGGTGACTGACGCTAAAGTTGCTCCATTGAAGCACTGACAAGCAATTAGCATAGCTCATAGCACTGAAGCCAGCTACCTACAATATGACGAGTGAGCCAGAAGTGTCTGAGAGAGAAAAGTAAGACAAGGGAAAAGAGGCAGCGATGTAGCTCTCTAATACTTCAAGCTTACCTATGTCTTATGTGAGCACACAGCGGGCACACGATCAGCATTGTTCACACATTTGTCTGCATACCTTTTGTACACCAGGATGATTAAAAGCTATATCTTTTAGAGAGCACGTCAAAGCCGGCGTTTCACTCCATCTATTCTAGCAAGTGTATTCTAGAATGTATATTCATACTAATACAAATGTCAATGTGCAAAGAGTGTTCAAATTAGGTTAGCCTCTCGTCAAAGCTTTCTTACTAACGTCCTGGTTTTTCCGACCTAGCGTAACGTTTTATGTTGCTATTAAATCTTGCATATGTCTACCATTCATTTCTGAGGATACATCAATAACGAGCATGTCAAACAACCTCAATTTCATATGCAGAACAGCCATCTTGTTATAATTGCAATCAAATACAACACTGATGTTGTGTCTGTGGTGGTCCCTCCAGCCAAGCTCGTCCTCTCCGACTTCACAGAGTGCAACTGGGTTGCTTAGTTTATTTGAATTATGTGGCAGATTCAGTGTAACCTGACAAAAATGTACCATACTGTGAAACCTAGCTAACTAGCATTAGTTTTAATAGTAGCTAGCTACTATGATAATGAGCTACCACTTCACCATAAAAAGAGTATTAATTATGGTTAACTGGCTTGTGCTACACAATGATGATGGTATTTAATGGTAAACTGATGGTACTATTACCTGTTTGTGATTTATTATGATTTTAAAGGTAATACTTGGATGGATTGAATGCTTTATGTGTATAATTGTCTGTATTGAGTTTTAATGGTTAAGTGATCCGCGGTTAAATACTGAATTTAATGCCTGATATAAATCATCCCTTTGCATGCCTGTCAGTATGCACTTTATCCTGGCCAGGGCTGATGTGGAGCAAATTTCTTGGTCACCAGTCCATTACACACACACTTACAGCTACACTTACAGAAATTAAGTGTAGCCAATCAACATATTGGCATATTTATGGATAGTAAGGAAAATGGAAAATTGGAGAACATAGGGGAAACCCATGCCAGCACAGCAAGAGGAAATTCCACACAAACAGTAAGAAGAGCTTCGGATAAAATCTTTAGTCTAAAATCGAGTTCCTTTTACATAGAAACTATTAGTGATTGTCTTAATGGATTGTAATTTTTTTAGCACTATAATGCAAGTGTTCTTTTGTATGGATTATATTAGACTGAATCCCCGTGTCTTTTCGACTGTTGGTGTCGTTCAGTGGACTTGTGGCCTAGCCAGAAAGTCACATTACCCTCCTATTTCTTCTTATATATTGACGCTATTAGCTGGTGTTCTTCTGTCTTGCTCTCCACTTGGTTCTGCTTATAATATTAATATTGCAGTCTCGCTGCATCCTTTCCAATTCATACACTTTTCAGCCAGGGGGCACTGGTAGCGTTTGTATGTGTGTTTAGCGTGTATTTCCAGAGTGTAAGTGGTAGTGGATGACCATGAGCCAACACACTCACTGTCGGCCCATCTGTCTTGTGACACTTCGTCTCCTCAGCAATCATAACTCGCTGCGGCACGGCCAATCTGTTCCGCTGCAGGTAGAACGGCAGGGCGCCACGCACCGCTAGCTCATTACCCAACTCAGCTAGCGCTCGCTTGCCACAGCGCACAGCTAGTGCTAACTCACTTTAGCCTTCAGGAGCTGCTAACTATAGTCTTCAAATAGCACCAGGCTATTATCACACTCAGAACTAATCATCACAGACCTCAATCAGTAGTGTCTCACAAACTTAGAGCTAATGTGAAAATGTTCTGGGTTTTTTCGTTGTTTGCCCATGACCACTTTATTACAGAGAAGCCACTGGCTAGAATTAACTCACTCCAGTTTATTTGTGTAATATAGTGTATAGTCAGTGCATTACAGTAAGATGTGACTGATTATCCATGTCTCTTTTCCTCTATTCGTATCCCCCTCTGGCTAGTTTTCACCACAATGATGGATACTATGCTAAATATGGTGATTATGCTGGAAAGCTAGGCTGTGTTGGACACCAGCTGGCATTTAGCCTGGAATAAATCCTTGCTACTCATCTGACCAGCAGAACTACATGTAATAATATCCTAAATCGGCAGATATGGGCTGCAGGGAAACAAAATGGAGGTACAGGAGCTTATTATGTAGTTCACTTACATTGAAGGAACTGGAATTAGGATATACAATGCATGAGGTGGTGCATATGGACCATTT
The DNA here is from genome assembly GCA_030068315.1 of Chrysichthys thysi. Classification (NCBI taxonomy): domain Eukaryota; kingdom Metazoa; phylum Chordata; class Actinopteri; order Siluriformes; family Claroteidae; genus Chrysichthys; species Chrysichthys thysi. The sequence continues at coordinate 6,570,614 of JAQLOM010000023.1, forward strand.
TTATAGGCAGTTTTTTATATTAAATTTGTTCGATTTTCTAGACAGGTAGAAGGCAGGCAGGTGGAAATGAAAAGGAAATGACCTCGACTCAAAATGGTGGTGCACATCATCAGAATGAATAAACTAGCATTTATTTCCTGTAAATGAATTATGCTGTTTACATATACTGACTATACAGTTCACTGTTTTAAGGAACAAATTATACACATCACAGTTAGCTAGCTAGCATGTTGCTAACAAAAGATGAACATGGAGTCATCCTCCCCCCCCCCCCCGCTTTGTACATCAGAGGTCAAAATGACATCATTCCATTTTCTGTCTTCTCATGTCTATGCTCATTCCAAGTCGAATTCAGCATTTATTTATTTTATGTACCAATATTCCACTTTCAGTGCTTTGTGCTGAGCACCTGGTTTGGACAGAATATACTTTTATCCAGTTTGTTTTAGTATACATACAGTATATGCTTATGAGATCTTTATACAATGGCAATGAAGTATCGCTTGTGTTTACTTCCTGTATGAAAGGACTGATTGTCATGACTAGTTGTCATAGTGCTAGTCACTGCACATATAAAGTAGAAAGTAGAAAAGATTAATTAAGTAGACATATATGCATGGAGCAATATATGTCAGGATATTATACATAGCAGTGTCTACATTATAGTCTTTTTTTTTAATTGATAAATAATGCAAAAGTATGTGGATGGCTGATAATCACATCCATACATTAGCCATACGCAATGAGTTGAAAGCACACTGTTGTCTAGAATGTCTTTATATACTGTAGCATTACGATTTCCCATCACTGAAACTAAGAGGTCCAAAGCTGTTCCAGTGTGACAGTGGTCCTGTGTTTGCCAAGATTGATGTGGAAGTAAATGAGTGGCAGAGTGGTCAGAACCCTGACCTTAACCCCCCTGAAAACCTTTGGGATGAATTGGATCGCTGACTGTGTGCCATGTCTCTTCACCCAGCTTCAGGGTCTGACCTCACTAATGCTCTTCTGGCTGAATGAACACAAATCCCCAAAATCTAGTCTTCCCAGAAGAGTGAAGGCTGTTCTATCAGCAAACCGGGGATGCTATTGTTAATGTTTATGGTTTTAGAACAGGATATTAAACTAGCACATACTAGGGTGTGGGGGCGGCACGGTGGCTAAGTGGTTAGCATTGTCGCCTCACAGGTTTGATCCCTGGGGTCAAAAACTCCCCGTGTCCATGTGGGTTTTCTCCGGGTACTCCGGTTTCCTCCCACAGCCCAAAGACAAGCACAGAGGGGATTAGGCTACTTTAGCTAATTGGCTACTCTAAATTGCCCATAGGTGTGTATGTGAGTGTGAATGGTTGTCTGTATCTGTGCGTTGCCCTGTGGTGGATTGGTGACCTGCCCAAGGTGTATCCTGCCTCTCGTCCGAAGTCAGCTGGGATTGGCTCCAACTTCCCTCTGTGACCCTGAACAGGATTAAGTGGCAGAAGACAAAGACACTAGGGTGTGATAGTCATATGTCTATAAACTTTTGGCCATATTGCATATAATACAACGTACGCTTTTTGATCAAATGTTTGTGGACACCTGATCATTGCATGCATAAGGGCTAGATGAACATTACATTCCAAATTTAAGCCTCTTTTACTCATATAATAACCTCCAACTCTTCTGGGAAGGCTTTCCACTACATTCTGGATTATGACTATGCATCCTAAAGAACTCTAAGCCGGTATATGACTCCAATTACCAGGAAACAAAAACACAAACCTACATTCACATGATTTACATCATCCCTAGCAGAAGCTTGGATTGGTAACTGTACCATGACATCATTATCATCATTAGCAGCAGCTCTTAATGCCACCATGCCATGTTTTCTTCCTTTGTGCCTCTGCAAATTGATTTGGAAAGGGCAATCTGTCAGATACACAAGAACGAGGAATGAGAGATTAAAAGGCTCTGAAATAATTCATGTATTTTTTTTTTTTTGCCTGCTTTGACAGTTCTGGATATAATGACCTTCTCTGACTCATTTGGGAAATGAAAAGTGCAGGTTTTCCAGTGGCATTTAACAAGATGACGTGCAAGTATATCAGTGGAAATTAGTGTTATTCCTTGTGAAGCAATTTCTGAAAAATCCTGGCTATGAGAAAATTATTGCTTCATTACTCCGCTCTACTTATTTTAATGGAGTGATAAACTACTTGATGAACTACCTGCTCTGCTGACGGGGAAGAGACATCAGCTGAATGTAAGGAGCTCAGAGGAACAAGAGACATTACTAGGATTGCAGATAACAGAGTCTGGTCTACTGTTAGAGCATGCAAAGGTATGTTACACTGGCATAACATTATCGCCTAACACACACACACACACACACACACACACACACACACACACACACACACACACACACACGACCCGCCTCACTTCCTCTGTCTGTTTCAACAGGGTCCTACCCAGCCAAAGCCCCAGAGGAGTTGTGGTTTAGTAAAACACCCCACATTGTTTGTCTTATTCTCTATTGCTTTTCTACAGTGAATCAACATTAACCCTAAAGCCCACACACACACACACACACACACACACACACACACACACACACACACACACACACACACACACACACACACA
>JAQLOM010000023.1:6578067-6588868 GCA_030068315.1 Chrysichthys thysi
GTGTGTGTGTGTGTGTGTGTGTGTGTGTGTGTGTGTGTGTGTGTGTGTGTGTGTGTGTGTGTGTGTGTGTGAGTTGTCTGGTTTCATATTGTCATTGTGCTATTTTGAGTGCTAGAAAATGAATTGTGTCCCTGTTTTGGTTCATTTATCTCCTTCTCTAAAAGACAATGTGTGCATGGTTTAAGGGACACGTTGACCAGGCAGTCATCTGCTATACAGCTCCCTTTAATAAGTAGTTATTCCTAAGTACCACCTCATTTTATTGTGAGAATCAACACAGCATATAAACTTCAGCTCCCAGGATAAGCTTTGTCTCAGATTAGACATCTACTACGTGCACCAAATGGCCTCTGTGTACCATATCAGGATTACAACAAACTGTCAAACAGAGGCGCTAAACTTTATTGCTGCTCCTCCCTTGACCCAATACCATGCAAAAAAAAACAAAAACAAAGAGACATAAATTCAAGGTTAGTCTCATAGTCGTAGTATCATGTGCTTTTCCTGTAAAACTGTCCGAGGAGTATTCATGTCCGTGATTAGATCTGAATGCTGATGTGCACAATTTGGTTACGAACATAACACGACATAACTCGTAACTTAACTCTGAATACGGCCCTGAAATAGCGCAACCTTTCCATTACATAGCTAGTAAGTGTGATTAATTCGAAATTAGCACTCTTTTGATTAATCATTCAGCCTGTCCGCGTTCCCTGCCGTCTTTCAGTACGAGCACAGGTGCTGCAACCTGAACCCTGCTAACCAATCGCCTGTGAAGTAGTCGCCATGCCAGGGACGGTGAGAACGACACACCTGCTAATGCCCCCTGAGTGCCAACGAACGGCCATGCACTGGTCTCGCCACGGCGTTGTTATGGGACCTGGCAGCTGAATGTCCTCTCTTCCAGGAAGTGTTAACGAAAGCAGCTCATGTGTCCTGGCTAAAACTTCACACCCCTCACTGAGCTTTTCCAATAAGCACCGAGGGCAGCTTGATCTCTACACTATGAGTCACAAGCACACGTACACGACCAGAGCACGGCTGAGGGAAATAGGATCACTCTGTGCTTAGGCCTTACGCAATTAACAGTTCATAAATAATTAAAAATGGTGAAGGGGAAATGTCATATCGGGCACATCACAAAGCTAGATGGAATATAGAATGGAAGATATTGTAGTCATATGTAAATGAACATGGACTGATGAGGAGTCATGTTCTTGTAGGACTGTGCAAAAAGTACAGAGATTATCCTGTAGTGTGTGTGTGTGTGTGTGTGTGTGTGTGTGTGTGTGTGTGTGGGTGTGAGCGCACGCGTTTCCTTAAGGATTCTCAGCAGTGCTCAATAAAAACTGGGGGGTCTCCAGCGGTCTGTATTCTGTCCCTCACAGCTTAGCAGGATAATTAAGATCTCCATGGAAGTGACAACATGAACAGCCCCCCCATCAACCTGCCCCATACATACACACTCACACACAAAACCTCACACAGTCTCACTCCTCACGCTCAGCTGCTTCCTGTCTTTCTCGCTGTCAGAGAGAGAGAGAGAGTGAGTTTGTGTGGCAGGGCACAGAAGAGGAATGGCTGACAGAGGTATTTATAGCACACAGACACACTAAAGTGATAGATGTCACCTTTGTGGTGTAGCCCAGCGGGCATTGCTGTAAGTCTAGTGGCACAATAACAAGCTGCAAAGACAAAGAGAGCGCGAGAGACAGAGAATGAAAATAGTACACGCTCCTTAGTCCCCTTTTCCCAGCTATGCTACTGCTGTCTAATTACAAGAACTCCTCCACTCTGGAGCAAGACTCTGACTGAAGGTTGCTGTCAGCACACAACCACAGGACATTTTTTTTTTTTTTATTCCCCATCACAAATGGTGTCCTAAGCCCTAAAGACCTCTGCCAAATCCACCCTTTGGCAACATCGTTGAGGTACAAACCTGCGATCCACAAGTCCGATCCACAAGGTGTGATGGTGTAAAAGGAAGTGTTTGCAAAAGACCAGTTTGTTGCACTGCTTTTCATCCTGACAAGTCTGAAGCCAAAATACACCGCTACACATTGTGAAGGGGTGCACTGGGTGCGTACGTATTTGGTTGTTAAGTGCAAAATGAGAAAATGCTATCATTACAGCCAAGACCTTCAGTACACCATTTGGGACAGGGGTTTAGAGAGTATGTAAGAGAACATGGGGCATAAAAGGTGTATACGTGGATGTATTTCCAGGCGCATGAAAACAAACATGTCAGCCATAACACCATCCTTAACGTCCTATTTTTCTACAACATGGGACACATTATCCCATAAACACATTTGTGTATGTAGTGTGTGTATGCGTGTAAGAGCTCACAGTGCACTCTGTTCCTTTGCAACATGACAGGATACATTATCCCATAAACACATTATTGTGTGTGTGTGTGTGTGTGTGTGTGTGTGTGTGTGTGTGTGTGTGTGTGTGTGTGTGTGTGTTGAGGGGTCTCGTATGACTGCTAAGAGCAAAGTGCAGCACTGCACAATGTAGAGTGATGAAGCTGCTGAAATAAAAGTCTGTCAGAATGAATGTGTTGACATTGCTTTAATTCAGCCGAACACCCGAGCCTGCTCCACAGCTCCTCCTCGCCGGTCTCGTCTCGTCCCAGTGTGTCCCGGACCAGTGGCGGATCCAGTGTCAACCCTGATAAGTGATCTCAAAATACACCCCAGCCAGATGGGGGGAGGAGATGAGGTGGGGTTTAAGCTCTGACACATTTAAACGTGTCGAAAGAGGCTGACATTCCCACAATTCCAATTCTTCTTCCCACATCCCTAATACAGACATAGACGCTCAGTTTCAATGTGGCACTTCAATGCGGTAGTTATTTAATGAGCCACCCTAAGGTATCAGCCCCACTAAAACCCACTAAGACCCTACAAGGTTTAAGGGGGAATAAAAATAGCTGATTTTTTCACCCCCACCCGGCTAAGGTGGAGATGCGTAGATGCTAAACCTGTCCGGTCGTTAAAAAGAGATTCCTAATGTGTCAGCAAGCGTGTGTGTGTGAGAGCATGTGTGCACAGGATGGAACAGCATGTCCCTGGATGATAGCAAGAGACGGACAGACAGAGAATCTGCGCTCCAGGTCTCCTTCAGCGGCAGCCAGAATCCTGTCCTGCCCGAGATCAGAGACAAGTAAAAGGCCGAACAGACAAGATGAGGGAAAAGAAGAGAAAGCTCCATGGATCAACTGTCCAAAAACAGAGGTTCCTACCATTTAAAAAAGACAGTCATGTAAACAGACTAACCTTAAACAACTGTCCAAAAAAATACAAAAAAGAGGAACAGTTGACCAGTGACGTTAGCATTGTACTGGACGAAAGCTAATGCTAACTCTAGGTATCCTTCAGAAACCAAACTGATGGTCTGCAGTAAATCATCATGATTCAATTATATGGTGTGTAAACTATTACTGTATGGTATTATTAACTTACTGCTATGTTTATCACCCTTTTGTTGTCAAGAGCAACTTTATTTGCTGGCTAACTTTCAGCTTGTTAGCAAACATCCAGCTTGCTAACTAGTGAAATTATATTGATATACAGTGGTCCCTCGGCTCACGAATGCACTGGATGGCAAACAAATCAATGTACGAACTAAATTCCCGAACAGATTTTGTACCGACCAATGAACAAATCCTTGACTGACGTACAGGAAGTCAACTCACGCTTCAGGACACAAACCTTAAGTTCTGGTCAAGCGCTTGTGGTGTGAATGTGTTCAATGCATTTTTTCGTTGCGTTTCTCTGCATTTCTGCACTATAAACCTTCATTATGGGTCCCAAGAAAGTGAAAAGTGGAAATGGTAGTGAGAGTAAGAAGCCTAAGTGTATAACAGTTGAAATAAAGAAAGAAATAATCGCAAAATATGAGAACCGCCACCATATCCCTCCACCACCGTCCACTTACACCAACAACTACGTATCCACCGCAAAGGTAACGTGCATTAAAATCATCTGTTTATTTAATTGAGTTTTAGTTTTCTATAATTATGGTTCTTTTAATTTTGTTCTATGTTTTATTGCCACACATAAACCCATATATACTTTAAAAACATCTTTTTGAGGGCTGAAACACATTAATTGTATTTACATACATTTCAATGGGAAAAACTGATTCGGGTCGCGAACAAATCGGGTCATGAACAGAGTCTCGGAACGAATTAAGTTTGTGAGCCAAAGATCATGAAATCTTTTAAACCCTTAATAAATATACAGTAAAACATAACTTTCACAACATGATGGTCAGTTGCTAAATCACTACTTCCTGAAAATTTTAGGTGTTTTGAGTGTTCTGAAACGAGAATAAGAAAGTGTGTTTAGTCATAGATAGCTGTTGGTGTTACTTAGCTGTTGCTCTTAGCTTGTTTTCAGTTTTTGCTAGCCTTTGGTCTTAGCTAGCCTTTAGTTTTAGCTAGCATCTGGTTTTAGATAGTCCTTAGTCTTAACTAGCCTCATTCTTAGTTAACCACTTGTCTTAGCTAGCACTTAGTCTTGGCTAGCATTTGGCCTTAGCTAGTTTGAGTCTTTAGAAAAGTTTGAGTTTCAGAAAATATTTTAATTTGGGCCCTGTGATAAACCTAGCTAACACCTTTTTCCTGAGAGTGTACATACAGATTTATTTTCCATTTATTCCATAAAATACATAGAAGTAAAAAATTGAAATATCTCCCATCACTCTATCTTTGTTTGCATATGTGCTGTCAGGACACTTCAGAAAGAAGAGAAAGAAAAGGAGAACAGCATGCAGGTATACAAGTGAAAGATGATAAGCGGTCATGCTGAGAGCGATGAGTGCTTTTCTCTCTGATCAAAATTTCAGCACCTCCATTTCCTCACACCCTCCAACAGAGAAATCCTACCACTCCTAAATACCTGCTCACACCATCTACAGTGTCATGTGTGGTTACAGGAATAGCATCAGCCCACACACACACACACACACACACACACACACACACACACACACACACACATGCAAGATGAGTAAAGCTCTAAAGTAAACTCACTCACCTCTCATTCGTACTAAAAAACTAATTGTGAAGAGCTGCTGATGTGGCATGTGAAAGCCTGGCTGCCCTGAACATTATCTCTGTCGTGAGGGACCCAAAAATGGCTGCTCAGCAGGTCTCCGTCAGGTCCTGTAGACTCCATTAATAAGCCCTCATTACTTTGCAGCTCACACCGATGCAGTGTAACATTGCGCTGCTTGGGAGGCAAACACTCTGGCAACGTGAATTAATGGCCAGTTGATTATAAGCCCTTTATAAACACACTATCCAATGTCACTTCACTGTCATCACAGAATGCAAACCAACACGCATACACCCAGTAGCATGCTGGGTAACAGCCAGACCCTGCTCAACATCCCAGAAATTTGCTTACGTTGTACTGAACGAAAGATATCTGGCACACACACACATGCACACATACACATGCACAAACACATACACAGGGGTCATGTTTGTCTGGGGTGTGAAAATAAGATCCCCTGCTTCAGTGAATACTTCTTAGCAGCAGGGCGGTTTAAGGCCTTTCAGCAATGCCTGGCTCTTCTCCCTCTAAAGCCTCTCATTAGCAACAAGGGACCTACTATTTGCAGCCCAGTTTAACGCTGGCTACATTTACACTTAAACATCTGCCACTGGGCCAAATCGGAGCTGGGTTCCCTCTCAGGGCCTCTTTATTTGCTGTTCATGTTTAAAAAGTCATAACCTGTCCAGAAAGGTATGTCTAATGCGAGTTAGGAGTATTAGTCTGATCAGTGGTGCAGAGGGGCAGATTAGAAAGGCAAAAAGGCCAAGTTTCTTCCAGGGATAAACTTGCAATTAAAAGTGCAATTGCTATGAACGGTTTTGCACTCACGTCTCAATCATTGAAAAGCTGATCAGGTCAACCACACAGACTTCAAGTGAAAACTATAATGAATTCAGAATTGACGCTGACGCTCATACTCGTAAATTGCTCATAAGCTCTGTAAGGTCCTGGTTACACAATGGCATTTTTTGACTACCATATATTATAAAGTTAAAGAAGGGAAATTATTTAAAGTCGCAATCTCATCTGGTTATCTGACTTCTTCGTAGTAATGTTCCTTAAGGATAAATTCATGAATTTTAAATATATATTCAAAATGTATATATGTCAGCAAAAACCTTTTTTTTTTTTATTATTATGCATGCTACACAAAAGACCAAAGAAAAATTGAACTCAATTTGTCTAAACACTGACTGGCTACTTTGATAGGAACATGTACCCTGATCATTTTTCATACATGCAATTATCTAATCAGCCAATTCATATGAACAAATTCATGCAGCCTTCGTTAATGTTCAGAATTGGGGAAAATGTGATCTTACTGACTTTGCCCAACATATGGTTGTTAGTACCAGCTGGTAGTATTTCAGGGTCTCATGAGATTTTCATGCTCAGCAGTCTCTAGAGTTTACACAGAATGGTGAAGGAAAAAAGAAGCGAGAGGAGAGGAGAATGAGGACAAATGCCAGACTTGTTCAAGCTGACAGAAGGCTGCAATAACTCAAATAATCACACTTTACATCTGTCCTGAGCAGAAAAGCATCTCAGAACATGCAATACAATGCATCATAATGCAGATGGCCTACAATAGCAGAGGACCACATCAACTTCCACTCCTATCAGCCAAGAACAAAAATCTGAGGGTTCCGTGGGGGATCGGCTCACTCAAACTGGGCAGCTTATGATTAATGTATACTAGTGATCATCACACGTGAAACACACCACAGCACAGCATAGCGTGACACACTGAAATTACTTCTTTGCAATTGACCCATTCACCAAGGGAAGCAGGGGGCAGCCAAACAGCACAGCGCCCAGGGAGCAGTGCTTGGGGACAGTACCTTGCTCAGTGTAACTCAGTGTACCTTGTTGATCTTGGGCCTTGAACCCACAACCTTCCGACTGAAGGGCCAATGCCCTTCATACTACCACTGGAAAAAACATTGCCTGGTCTTTTTTTTTTTAAATCTTTAACTGTCCAGTTTCAGTAAATCTACTGAAAAAAGTAGATTGTAGTACAGACTGTAGCCTCAGATCGCTGGAATAATATACGAGAGGGCAAACAATTTAAATATGAAATGTTCTAGAAATTTTGTAATAAAAACACCCATCACTTGCTTGACAGTAAGACTATTATGAATGCATTATATCATAAGGTCTCATCGATGGCATAATAAGATTGATGTGGGGTAAACCACTAGACGCAAAGGCAAATAGACAGCTTCGCTGGTGATTTCAAAATATCTGAAGCATTTCACATTCATAAGGCTGTACTGGCATCATGCAGTTTTTCCTCCAAATACCAAACATGGTAAACAGAAAACCACTGGGTTAAAATCCCCAGCCAAATAATGATCAAATCTGGGTGGTGACGGTTGGTGGGGGGGGGTTGTCACCAGCAAACTAATCTGATGCGGATGCTAAAAATAAACCCTAATATTAATGTCTTTTTAAAGACAGGGAGGCTTAGCCTGCTCTCTCTCTCTCTTAATCTTTGTGTGTTTATCAGTGTGTGTGTTTGAAGAATCACTGGGTATCTGGACTTACAGGAAATGACAGATGGTGAATGAGCCTGAACTGTCTGATCACAACCTCTGAATGGGTTTGTAATAGTTCACTTATTTCAATGTACTATTAGCTATGTAGTGTTTTCTACGAAGTCAACAGACCAAGAAACAACTCAAACACATCAGCCACATGATCTGTAGATGAGTGGCTTATTGATTTAACCTATAATTGGGTTCTTCATACCATGTTAACCAGAATTCATTGAAACGAGACTCAAACTATACTCATTATATTATGTATAGTTGTTGCTGATCATTTTTCCTCTAATGGCTAGCATTTCATTAAGCTAGCATTACTGTAATATAATATTGCACAAGTAAGAAAAAAGACCATTTAAGTCGCATTGCAATATGGGCTGATACGTAGCCAGTGAGTCATACTTTCAATTACAATTTCCAACAGCACTACCATATGGCCACCCTATATCACACAGTTCGCTAATTCTGAAATAGGAAACCAAGCTACTCTAAACCACTCATCAGGCAGAGCAAGAACAACTGGCAAAAAATGATGTGTGGACCAAACCAAAACACACACACACACACACACACACTCGACATTTTCTTGTTTTGATCTTATCATTTTTCATTCCAATAATAAAGCGTAAACCTGAGTTTAGCTTACACCTACTGTATATTCATGATTGCTGCCGTGGACACATGAGCATTGATTTATTGCTGTGATTACTTTTTTGACCTGATCAACACCAACAGATGTCACAAAAGGAAGGAAAAAAACCACAGCCAGTCAGTCAGTTTTAAAGCTCTCATAACAAACACAGAATAAAAAATAAACTTGGCATTAAGCTCACAAAATAAACATCTTCAAAATTTGCATTCACTAAACTCATGTGTATGTGTGTAGAACATCGTCTAAAAAAAAGACTCCCAATCTGGCATTTGTTTTCAATACTGTAGCTCTGGCCAAAGCCTGGGGTGTGTGTATGTGTGTGTGTATGAGTGTGTGTGAGAGAGAGTGGCCCTAAGCTGTTTTTGGCTTCTAGATGAGACTTCCAATTTAGGATGCTGTGTTCCAAAGCTTTTGTTTGGAAGCCAAAACTTGCTTACTTGGCATTGAAATAAAAAAGGAGACCGCAGACATACACAAATACACACACACACACACACACACACACACACACACACACACACACACACACACACACACACACACTCTGAAGCGAGTACCAATGCCATAGCTAGTAATTGTTGGTTTAGAGCACTTGTTTTGGGATGCAATCAGGCCGGCAGCTCCTGACAGATCTGCCACTTTGACTGGTCATGGGGTGCCATTTGTTCTGATTGTCACCTGCTAAAGGAGGATATGTGAGCAGAGGGATCTGATGAAGCGACAAAATGTCAAGTCAAGTCACCTGTTTTATATAGCATGTTTAAAAGACATCGCGCGTCATCCAGTGTTATACACTATTTCAGCTAAATTCAAAGAGCAATGGAATTTTCATATCAATAAAATGAAATAATGAATAAATAAAAACCTTAGAAGACAAATCAGCAGGTACAAAGGTCCAAAGGTTTTAGCAGAATACATGTCCTAAAGGACTCTGCACAGAGAAAGAAACAGATAATTGTTTTAAATAAAGAATAGAAATAGGTCAAAATAACACAAATGGACAAAATATGTAATGTTGCTGCCTCTCCGCTCCAGTGTCCAGGGTTCACACGTCCGTGTCTGTGTTGGTTTAGTCCTTGTTTCCTCCCACCTTCCAAAAACACTCCAGAAGGTGAACTGCTGAGACTAAATTGCCCCTAGATGTGAATGAATGTCTGAATGTGTGCAAGGAGCTCCGGGATATACTCCCATCTCATACAGGTGTATTCCTCCAGCCACACAGCCAGGAATTCCTGGGATTCACTGCAAATGTGACCAGGATAAAGCAGTTACTGAAGTTGAATGAATGAATGACAATACGAGCGTTGATCCATCAAGTTCAGACTTCTTCAAACCCCTTCAAATTGAGTTCATGCTTAAATCTGTACAAACACTTCTGATGGCAAGGAAGAGAGCTTTAATCTATTGTATGTCCCCTGTCCCACCACATAAGCCCCCGCTTCCCCCTTCTATTCTCCAGCAGCCGAGTGCTCAATCATGATTAAATCAGCCATCGTCTCACCGAGTTTGCAATCATTTGTCCTTAATGAATTCCAGTCGCTCATTGTTCTGCTCAGCTCCGTTTCTCTCCCTCTCCGTCTCTCTCTTTCACTCCATCTCCCTCGGCCTCTCTCTCTGGCACTGGAGGGATAATGAGAAATGAGTGAAGGGGGGAGTGGATAAAGCAGTGAAAGTATGCAGTCTCAGGCTTCAATTTTCCACAAGAAGCAGATGACGGGGAGAGACAGAGAGCGATCCTGCACAACAGAGATGTTTTCCCCAGTAAAGGAGGTATGAATTAGTAGCCTATTATTTGTCTAGACGGGTCCCAAACTGAGGTGGAGGAAATAACAAAAATATCAAATCATAACACTTGATCCATTATTTCTATTATAGATAGTAGATGAATTATGATCTATAGGTTTGCAATAAAGAACCAAAATAGTAAATGTTGCATTATAAAAACTGGGCAATTCTTTAAATTGTAAATTTAATAATGCTTGTACTGGACGTCTACAAAAAAAAAGATTATTTTACACTGAAAAGAAGGAAAATAATTGTGTATAAAATCTTCTGCCAACATCCAATCATACATCTTATGGCCAAAAGTATGCGGACGCCTCACCATCACAACCATGTACAGTTTTCCCCACATTGTTGCCACAAAGTTGGAAGCACACAATTGAATATAATGTCTCTGTATGCCTTAGTATTACAGTTTCCCTTCACTGGCACTAAAAGGCCCAAATCTGATCCAGCATTACAGTGCCTGTGTGCACAAGGTGAGGTCTATTAAGACATGGTTTGCCAAGGCTGGTGTGGAAGAACATGAGTGGACATCAGTACCTGACCTCAATAAAGCTCTTATGGATGAATGAACACAAATCCCCATAGCCACACTCCAAAATCTAGTGTAAAGCCTTCCCAGAAGAGTGGAGGTTATTATAACAGCAAACAGGAACTAAATCTGGAACAGGATGTTCAACAAGCACATATGGGCCAGTTGTCCACAAATATTTATATAATACATACTATGTCATGTTATAGTGTATATT
>JAQLOM010000023.1:6590350-6602446 GCA_030068315.1 Chrysichthys thysi
GCGGACTGAATAAATCTCCACTAAAAATAATAAAATCTTATTGCACTTTACAGCAATTTGGCAATTCCATTTCTCCGTCATTACTTTGAAGCGGGCGTCTGTTGAGCGTGCGCATTAATTAAATCACTCTAAATCTGTTCAGTATTTGCACTCACAAATCACTTCTTAATGTGCATCCATCTCCATTTGGTTAAATAAATTCCACTTTGTAAAATAAATTGCCAATCAATGCAGAGGAAACGCTGCCAGACATTACAGTCAATATAAGCATGGATTTTAATCACTTTTCACAATTGATGACAGTAATGATAATGCCGGATTTGAGCATTTTATTACCCTGGTCATATTCAAGAGTGCATTCAAACAGCCTATTAATTGATCCTGAGCTCCATAGTCAGTAGGCTAATTGCTATTATGTCCTTATTGAGGAACATCTGAAAAGAGGCTAACCTTGGTGAAACATGGCAGGATGTTTAATGAACTGTAGTAGAACACACACACACAGAGGCTGGGAATCACACTCGAAGACATTGGAGAAACCTGTGTGAGAGATTGTGCCACTTAGGGTGCTTGATCACGTTAGTCTGAAGAAGAGAAACCCTAAACAGAAGTACATGTGGTGAAAAAACAAGCTATGTTTCCATTCTGTTAGGAAAGAAGCTAGGTCTGTGTTCCAAGTTGCATGAAGCACGCACCTGGAATTACTGTTTAAATGCAAACTGCATTTAACTTTTCATGCAGATTAAAATATATTACATCAATAACCATTACGATCAGCAGTGGATTTCATGCCCGACAACTATAGAAGCACTTTCTTTGCAGGACTTTTGTTTGAAATGTCTTGTTTCGATGCAGTTGTTCATGTGTGTATGTGTAGAGTACATACATTCAGTACACACACACACACACACAAACACACACAGTTACTGATGCAATATTGTCAGGTGGTTGCTTGAAACTTTCACCTTGACACTAACATTACAAACACACACACACATACCCAGACACAGAGAGAGGGAGGAGGGAGGGCAGGCTTGGGGCAGTCCGTGCCATCCAGGAGGCAGGAAAAGCACATTACTTGACATTTACTGTAACATCGAGTTGAATTATGTTGCACCTCCTCTAATGACCTTCTCTTTCTAGTTCCCTTTTTACCTGTTGTAGCATCACACACTCGGCATCCGTGACAAACACACACGAATGAGCACATGCATACACCCACACTGCTAGTTTGTGTGACGTGTATGTGTTTGGGGCATGTGTGGGTGTCTTTCGCTAATGGCCATTTTAAAAGAAATGCTTCATGAAAAGGACAGAAAGGAGGACATCAAAGGGGTGAGAGGGAGCGACAAAGAAAATGGCTAAGTGTTGATTGCACTGCTGAGTTAACCACCCACATAGACTGCTTTCTCTATTACACACACATTGAAAAGGCAGGAGGTGAGGAGGGGAGCAGGGGAACATTCGAACAATGTTAAGTAATAAAACATGAACAGACGGTTTGGGGTATGTTCTGATGACAGGTTGGGGCCATAAGACAAGAGGCGCCAGACATCTAAAACAGTTTACAGTCATGCGCTTCCAGTACACTGGGTTGTTTTTTTGTTTTTTTTTGTCATTAGGTGTAAGGACACAGATGTCCCTGGCTTCAATCCCCTGTGAAGTCTGGGCATTATTTGTCTTAGCTGTCTTTACAGTATTAGTCAGAGAGTATCAGCTGTCATACACCATTGAGCAACAAGAAACATCAATGAGTGCAAGCAGCATCTGGGCCAAAGCTCAAAAAAAGGTCAAAATGGTGATTTAAAAATGCATCAATGAATACTGATGGAAATTTGGAAATGAATGAATGCCACAAAGGGCCGGAATGAATCCAAGTGAAGACTAGAGACCCAGACACTAATAAAAATGCTGCAGAAGATGGATTCAACCAAGTGACTTGCCTAGTTTTAGGAAGAACATAGAGCTGGAGAATGTGTAAAACTTTGTAGACACCTGACTACCACACGCCTAGGTGCTTGTTGAACATTCCACCATTCCAGATTGAATCCCCCTTTGATGTTATATTAACCTACACTCTTCTGAGAAGGCTTTCCACCAGATTTTGGAGCTGTGCGGATTGTGTTTATTTAGCCACAACAGCATTCGTGAGTCCAAGCACCGATGTTGGGTGAGGAGACCTGGGGTGCAATCAGTGTTCCAGGTCATTCACAAAAAATATTCTTTGGGGTTGAGGTCAGAACTCTGTGCAGGACACTCAAGTTCTTCAACACCATGTCTTCATGGAGTTCACTTTGTGCACAAGTGTATTGTCATGCTGGAACATGGCTGGGTCTCAGTTCCAGTGAAGAGAAATCTTAACACTTTAGCCCACAAAGACATTCTAGACAATCCTATGTCTCCAACATGTTGCAATAAAAGTTTGAGGAGGGCCCACATATGGAGGGGTAAGATGGTCAAGTGTCCACAAACCTTTGGCCATGTAATGTATTTACTTTTATTCTTAACTACTACCACTATAATATACACTAAATGCAACAGTAAGAGAGTCATTTAATTAACTTCAAGGAATAAAACAAAACAGAAGTAAAATCCATGGCAAAAAGAGCACATTTAGATATCTAGATACACCTCCACACAGTACAATGCTGAGAAAAGCTGAGGTGTTTCATGTGGAGAAAAGAACTCTAGACAATTCACTTCACTTTCAGCTCTTCCAAGACCTCCCAACTTTCAGGTATGATCTAGAATGATATTTTGTGTGTGTTCGATGAAACCTGGGCAGGAGGTAGCTCAGGGGATTAAGACGTCAGTCTGCTGATCTGAAGGTCAGGAATTCAAGTCCAAGTACCATCAAGTTGCCACTGTTTGGCCCTTGAGCAAGGGCTCAATGCTCATTTGTATAAATGAGATAAAAATGTAAGTCACTCTGGATAAGGGCGTCTGCCAAATGACTAATGTAATGTAAACTAGTAGACTGGAATGCCAGTGGGAGCAGGTGGTCAGACATTAAGCATGTGTAACAAGCAAAGTCCATTTCCATTAACACAGGAGTGTACAGGACGTGGCAGATAGGTCACTCAGCGCTGCACAATGTACTTACCAGTTTCATGCACTCATTCTGCTCTTATGCTTCATTCTGGTCATAGTCACTGCAGTTTAAATCACTATTTGTATTTTTATTTTTCATTTTGGGAAACAGAGCCAACTAGCTTGGTCATTAGAAAGTGTCACGGACACATACGAACATAAGTAATTACTGAAGAAAAGGCTGGGATTGGTCCCTAGGCAGGAGTAGGATAAAACACCTCTAATAGGAAGTGTACAGGAAGCCTGTGAAGTGGTATAAGGTGAGATATAGCATGTGCTTGCTTCACTTGATTGAAGAGCACATCTGTTGCATACTGGATCATATACAGAGGTTTAATAGTGCAAGCTGGTCATCCAGAACTGCAGTAGCCAAGCCAAAAATAATATCTATATATAATCCATGAAGTGGTATAAACTGATTCAGGGATAAGGCACTTTGGTCATTCTAAAGATCACTAGATGATGTA
This sequence comes from Chrysichthys thysi, assembly GCA_030068315.1. NCBI lineage: Eukaryota > Metazoa > Chordata > Actinopteri > Siluriformes > Claroteidae > Chrysichthys > Chrysichthys thysi. The sequence continues at coordinate 6,593,908 of JAQLOM010000023.1, forward strand.
CCAGTTTAGATACATACGATACAGCAATGCCTTTTCAAGTTTTTTGTTCTTAGGAAAATCTTCAAGACATGCATATTTTACCCAGAGATGATATCTATGATAAAGCAAGGGCATACATGCATACTTAAGCATCTTCAGAAAGATTAGTAATCATCTATGTTGTTAACTAAGAGTGGATAAGAGAGCGCAGACAGAAAGCAGGAAGCATTGTGTACAATACAGGAAACACAATTCAGAGGCAGCAAATTAAACACTAAACCAGTGAATGAAAAGTAAGGCACCCATGTCCCTGTAATTACATTCATAATCAGAAAAATAGCTTGAATTGCTCTGGGTGAATTCAATAGTGTATTACACAGATAAATAGGGCAATTATACCAAGTCATTAAATTCATAGACAAATATTAGGAAACAGCATTTATGTAGCAGGCGTCTGTGTCCAATTAAAACTGGCCTTCCATTCGCGGTGCTTGGCCAGTCATGCCAGCAGAACCAGGAAAACAAGCACACATGCTCTTGCACACCCCACACACACTTTATGTGGTGCCACAGAGACAGAATAAAATTACCTGAAAATTTCTTAGTAACATGGCAATGTTTCTGTAAGGAAATTGTATTTAGCATTTTTAGAAGGCGTCGCCAATGTCAGTGCTTTGTAACGCTCAGACGTTTTCCAGAGCAGGAACGTCCTTTGCATGGAGGGTTTTTTGTTTTGTTTTGTTTGTTTCTTGTTAACATTTAAAGCTGTCTCGTTGATTCTAAGGGAGAAGAAAAAAGCTGCTATAACATGAGTGATAAGTTGTTTCATTAACATCGCATATTAAATTCAAGTGCTCCCCGAGTTACGATGAGTATTACGATCTTCTAAAAATTGTAAAATATTTAGAAAATATTTCAAATTCACAGGCAGGCCACCATAACAGCTTATGACGTACGTGGACGTTCACACGATGCCCAGAAGTACACGGCTGACACCCGGAAGTACACGGATGATGCCCGGGTCACTTGCCTCGTGTGATGCCTCATTCTCTCCCGCAGCTCACAGAGTTAATTTGTGTATCGGTGTACTGTACAGTGCATTACCGCAGGTGTTTTTGTGATTATTAACAGATCAGCTTCAGCGGTGGCTGTCTGGTGCCAGAGCTCTGTATTTGTGTAGCAGGGTGGCGTGGCTGGACGGAGCTCAGAGACGCAGTGCTGCTGCCTACACCAGGTTCGGCCCTCTCTGTCAAACTCTCTCTTTTGACAGAAATGTGATTTAAATGAAGTTTTCAGTGAGTGCGTGTGGTCTTCTACAGGAAAAGACTCCTGGGCAAGCTAGGCTAGGCTGCATTCCTATATCCATACTTTCTGTAGTAACTATCCTTTGTTTGAGTACGTAGGGCATTTCCATTATGATTGCGGCGAAAATAAGTGTACTAAAAGGACCCAGATGGTGCCCTCATAACGGTCAAATCTTGGAGTGTGAACAATGTACACTTTTCGCACTGAACGGCCGCCATTTTAGCTACATAGCGGAAGAGGCGGATCCAACTCGGCTCAAAAAAGAAAAGAAAAATGGCTACTGGAATGGATTTTCCACACAACCTGCATTAGCAGAGTCATTTTGCAAGCTAGAAATCTGTGAAGGGTTAAAAATCTGTTCGCTGTTCAAAGTCGGGGATGATTTTTGGCGGGATGACGAGCCGCGGCGGCAGTCGTGATCGTAATTTCCGGTAAGTGCACCATGATGGAGTAGGCGATTTGGAACAAAACTTACCTACTGAAATCTGCGCACTCAGTAAGTGCGGACTGTGTACTACGTGTAAGTGTCCTCATGAAAGTATGGATATTGGAACGCAGCCTAAGTTAGGCCAACCTAGGTTGAGATACAGTACCTAAGCTAGGCTAAGTGGTTCAACACAGTGGTTCGACATACGATATCTTGGACTTGTGATGGGTGTGGCGGACTGCATCTCCATTGTTACTTGAGGACTACCTGCATAACTGTAAATGGATAAAAAGGCATGGCGCAAAGTATGAGTTGTTACTATAGAAACAATAATGTTATTATGAGCGTATTAAAGGGGTGGGCTGAACCTTCCCAAAATCCAGTGTGTAGTTTTTCTTTTGAAAGTACAAGACCGCTACCTTCTAGCTCTCTGTGCAGCAAACCCTCTACAAAGTGACTGTCGTTGATCCCTTGAAAACCCAACTTGAACTTTTTCTTCATCTGCATTTCAAATGTGGAAGCCTTAAGCAAAATATGCCTTAACTTTTATTTCCTTTGGCGTTCCAGGCCAGTACATGCATTACATATGGAATAACTATATGAAAAACGAATGGATCTGTCGAAAGAATTCATTCAAAATAGGGAAACACGGACAAAATATTGTCAATTTCACTTTACAATGTAACGTCTACTGCCTAGCGTGTCGCAGAGTTGTTACGGGTTGATTTTGGAATATCGTTACCCTCGAAAATGGTGACTCGATTCTTGGAGCAGAGGATCCTGGGAAGGGTGAGCTGGCCCCTTTAATATAAACCATTCACATCACTCACATTACAGCTGCTACTACTGGAACTACTGCTTCAACTGCGCGGAGGTATAAACGAGGAATAAAACACTTCAGGTTGTGCTGTTACAGAAAGTAATCAGCTTCGGGGCAACACCTCATTGATGATCATTTTCCTATAAGAGCATGTCTTGTCATGTTTAATGCCCTGTCATCTTTACAGGTTTCCTCATTTATTTTAACCAAACAACAACAACAACAGTTAGGAGACAGGTTTGTCACTTAAAATTGTAAACAACTCCTCAGCTAGTCTGTTGACACTATCAGGAAAAGTAAATGATAGGATTGTTTCTGCCAAGAAAGCATTCACACTGCCCTGACACAGTTGGCCAAAAACAAGGGACCTTCTCAAGAGGCGCACAAGCTAGGAAGCTATAGCTGAATGAAATACAAAATTGCCATTCACAAATGATAATCAGATTTGACTAAAGACTAAACAAAACCTCCTATAGCAAGATAAACCTGTAAACCATTGGGCTAGCATGAACCGTTCCATCCTACGATTTTCCTTTTATCCATGTGTCTCTCTTTTTCTCCTCTCTCTGCTCACTTTAACCCCGAGGGTCGCATTTTTATGGAGCTTGCTATAATGATGCTTAATATGTGGCTTTGTGGCTGCCGCCATCTCTCTATTTCTCTGATCCATTAGCCTTGGCTTTCAGGGCCCCTGCAGCTAAACCCATTTGCTCCTGTCTTTCCCCCCGGTACCGTCATCAGAATCCATCCCTTCAGCCGACCGCTAATGTTTTTAATTCAATTGCACCAATCCATATCATGGCCTTGTTCCTCTCTCTGCCTCTCCAGAGAGAGATGAAATGAGAGAGAGAAAGACAGAGAAAGAGTAAGAGCACAGTCCCCCCCCTCCTTCCTGTTTGACCCCCTCTGATCTTGGGGGGAAAATCTGTTAAGCCTTGATAAAAGTAGCCACGCTTTTTACTCCGCCAGCCAATACACACCACAGACCTACGCACACCCACACACACACACTGCAAATCTGTGCGGCAGAGAAATGTCAAGACTGAGGAGGGGGGTGAACTGAGTTGTCACTTCGTGTGTTAGCTGTCACTCTGATCTCAGCCTGAGGGAAACTGCAGTGGCGGCTTTTTATGCGGCTTTTTTCCCCTTCCTGTAATCCTCTTGTTTTTCCTTGGACGGTTTGCTAGTACTGGATTTATGTGCATGTGTGGAAGTGGGTGGGTGCATTCAGACAAGAACCTCCCAACCATCTCATATCACTCCCCTCCCTCACGGCCCCCCTCCGGCCCCCAACCCTCTGCTTCACTGTCTATCAGACTTGATCACTTGGGCAGTGTGTTTTTATGAATTAATGAAAAGCACTTTGGGGGCCCTGTAGGGAGTGTGGGGGAAAAACGAAGAGGGTGAGGGGGGCAGAAGGCAATCTCTGGCAGCTTAATGAGCACCACGGGGACTGTGCGTGTGTGCGCACACACACACACACACACACACACACACACACACACACGCACGGGTAGCACTCTACATCACTGTCACAAGCATGCAGGGCTTGGCCACAGCGCACCAGATGACTATCATTACCCAGATAAATACATCTGCCCTCAGCAGTGGCCCCACTCACTATCTTACCCCTCCTCTGTCTATCCCCACATCGCTCCATCTCTATCTCCATTTCTCTCTGTTTCTCATGTCAGGGACAGGTCTCTCCATTGGGACAGGCTCATTGATTAAAATCCTGCTATGACCCTTGATTGAGGTGCTTTATGTCTCCCGCCAGGATCTTATTTCCAATGTTTCTGTCCACTACTAAACATGATGCAGGATGCAGTGCAACCTGCCAAAACAGCGCTCCACGGAGTACAACATCAATTCTAACTTATCTACATTTAAGCTTAATCGTGCCAGCAGTCATGTGACCGCTACATTACTGCTACAGCTGCTGCTAGCAGTGCCAGAGTCATAAACGTCCACAAAATTGCAGCAGGATTAGTGTCAGAGCAACATTACCATAAGAACTGCACAGAACAGGAGAAAAAAAAAAAAGCCATGAGATTTCATTTACCAAATTAGGTCTGAAACCATAATACATCTCCAGAGAGAGAGAGACAGACAGCGAAAGAGAGAAAGAACACGAGAATAGTAAATGGTGCCATTAGAACAGTAGGGGCTTTCTCTAGACAGCCCATAATCGATGCCATGGCAACAGTCTCCTTAGAAACAGAGAAGTAGCCTGGCAGCATCAGGAGCCCCACTGAGGCTGAGGCCTGTTATAATGGATGAAAGAGGGGCAGAATGAAGGGCATCGTCAGCTGGCATGGCTCAACATGGCTAGCCTCAGGGCCGGAGTCCACATTAAACACTGACGGCGCTCCACATTGAACACTGAAGTCAGCAGAGTAAAAGAGATTTCTGAATACAAACGCTTTCCTGGCAATTCCAGGACACTTTGGCTCATTTGTGATTCGGTTTTACACTCATTTAACACTTCAGTTGGTCCTTCTTTACCAGCCAGGAATGATCATCCAGGCCTCATTCTTCTCTCACAGCTGCTTGTCTTACATATGCATATATGGCATATTTCACACTTGACACACTGTTAAAAGATTTAACCTCTTCCTTTCTTTCTACCCTGTTTGATTGTGATATCCGAATGGAAGATGCGCTAATAGAATAATTTAATTAAATCTAATTGAAACTATGGCGGACCGAAAGAAAGGAGAGAAAGGCACAATACGCTGTCAGAAATCCCCACCTCATGTAGAAAAAGCTTAAGTGATATGGTTCTAAGTACACTTTTAAACAAAAAAAAAGCCAAATTAATAGATAATTAACTGGAATAGAATACGATCGGAAGAGACAGAATGAGATAGGATAGGATAGTACAGGACAGGACGAGATGGAAAGAGATTGGACAGGATAGGATGGGATAGAATGGGATGAGACAGAATGAGTTGGGATAGGATAGGATGGGACAGGATAGGACGGGACAGTATAGAATAGGATGCGACAGAATGAGATAGGACCGGTAGGTTGGTATAGGATGGGATGGGACAGGATAAAATATCCTGAGACAGAATGAGATAGGACAGGATAGGACAGTATAAGACTGGACAAGATGATACAGGATAAGTCATGGTGCTATCGCATGGGATGGGATGGCATGGGAAGGGATGACTCACGATAGGATGGGGTAGGGTAGGAGACGATGGGATGGGATGAGTCAAGGCAAGAAGGCATGTGATAGGACAACATATGCTGGGATGCGATTGGATAGAGCATGATAGGATAGAATACGATAGGAGAGAAGCAAAAATGAGAGGCGAGATGAATTATCATAAGCTTGAAGCAGAGTTTATTTCTCCGACTGTGTGGAGTGCTGACCTGGCTGCCTTGGTAATAGGAGATGTGGGATTAAAATGTGATAGCATGGGCCTCGAGAGCCCCTCATGCTTATTCTAATGGAGGCCGTTGGCTGACAGCAGCGCCACTTGACTGTTGCAACAGTCATTCAGTCATAATAAGACACTTAACATCAGACCCCGGGCACTCTCTCTCTCTCTCTTTTTTGACACTCCACTTCTATCTCTCAGTCATATGCTTTTTGGTTACCACTTCAAGCCTTTCTATTTCTCTCTCTCTCTCTCTCTCTCTACTTCATACTTCATTTCTATCACCATATTTCATCTCTTCTTTCGCTTGCACCCTACTCCACTCTAGCTTTCTCCTCTGCTCTCCATCCTCCTCCCCACTCTCTTCATTCTCCACTTTGCCATTCTCTCTCTGAATAGATTTATCACACATCGGTTGGTGACAGCAGTAATACATGCAGTGCCATCTGATCTTACTGGCTTCAGATAGGACACGTTTCAAAAGCAAACTCTGGCTTTTCATATGAACACATATGAATACATCCTGCCATACATAGTACATTTGTTGTCATATAAACAACCAGTGGCATTCAAGTAAATATAGGGGCTGTCATTTACGGAAGAAGCATTTCAATGGTAGCTGTCCATGCTGTATCCTTTCCACATAAACAACATCTACACTGCAAGTGTACCAGCACAGACCAGAAATAATAAATAAATAAATAAATAAATAAATAAATAAATACATGAAGAAAATTTCCTGTCAGCATTCTTACCTCTGGCTCATGCATACACACACACTGACATCCAGACACACACTTTTCTCATTAATTAGCGCATCCTGCTGCTTTTGGCCACGGTAATTGTTTGTCAGCATGTCACTCACCCACTCTTCTGTGTAAACAGAGACGGGCGGGCACCGGTACACTGTCACATTCAATGATCCACACACGGCCCTTATGGCATTCCTATCCTAATTTGGTATGCTCCTTGTTGCCAAGAGTGGAACTTGCTGTTGTCTGTACAAGGCTTGGGTCATGATGCTCCTGAGGGGGATACAAGTGTTGCAATTCTACTGTAAGTATTATGTGATCAGCATACAAAGCAAAGAATTTTGATAATTCTTCATAGCATTCTAAGACTTCTTATAGAAGGAAGAGCTATATTTTTGCAGAAACTGGGCTAAAACGGTATACTATTCAGTTTTATTTGCAGTAAAATAATCTTTCTGGCCAACAATCCTTTGGTAAATTTTGGATCACAGAATAAAAAAAAATATACAGGGCAGCATGCCTTACAGTTCCAAGAAACCTGGTTTTATCCTGAGTTTGGGTTACAGTGTGGAGTTTCCGATGTTCTCTCGGTGCCGGAATTGGTTTCCTCCACATTCTCCAGTTTCCTCCCACAGGCATGCACAAGTGGACTATGCTAAAATGCCTGACCAATATAAAGAGTTTACTGAAGATCAATTGAAGAATTCATGGAAAAATTATAGTCAATTCCACTGGCTTTTATAACAGGCCATGAGAAAATAGTTTCAACCAAAAGATATTTTGGATTACCAAACTATCCACTTTGTTTCATTTTTGGACATTACACCTATTCTTATTAGTCTAATGGTCAGTCTATTCATAAACTATCCTTAAATTACACCTTGTTGCACCAGAACCCCTTTTCTCCGTCTTGATGTTCAAGTTTCCAGAGTAGCACGCTTGTTTAGAATTTATGTCCTTAATCTCTCCAGCTTTAGTGCACAAGCCTTAAGATCTGTAGGGATTGCATAACTGACACAGCCTGGATCAGTGTTAACCTATTAATTTAATCCTCTGAAATAAGGCAGCTGGCAGAGACAGTGGGACGAGTATTGATTACACATCGATGCGTGTGCTGTTGTCAGCAGTGACGGCTTTCTGGAGCAAAGTGATTGTATTTCATGTGTATTCTAGATAGCAGCCATGATAAATTCTTCTCTGCCTCATCCTGGGGGTTTATCTGTCTCCTTCCTGCCCTCTGACTAATGTTCTCTATCAAGCCATGGTGTTTTATCCCTCCTCTTATCTTTCATCCTGTTCTCTCCCGCTTGATCCCTCACGCTCCTGAGACGGTTATGGCCAGGTCCATAGTATCCATCCTCAGTGAAAGCTGTTCAATCAATGCTCTCTGCCTTTTCCCCCCGCAGAGAAGAAACGTGCACACTGAGGGCTAATCATCTGCCTTACCTGATTCTGATGCCGGGGTAAGGGCCTAGTGGTAAAGGGGGAAGGCTGGAGGCTGCGGTGTCTGATTTAAGGCCTTCTGCGGAGGTGTCATCCAGAGCCACGGAGTAATTAGTGTTTCTGAAAGTCGAGTGGTTATTATAAAATCAATGCTTCGTCATTATGCCCCGATCGCCCTCTCCCCCGCTAGTGCATCTATTGATCGGCCTGTGTGCTGACTGTGTATCGACCAGCCTGGTAATTTGCAGCAAAGTGTACATGATGCATGGATGGAGGGCGAATTTTGATAATGGCTTCATGCTATCAATACTAGGTTGGGTATAAGGCTGCTGACTATGGGGTGGGCATTTTAAGTGTGTGTGTGTGTGTGTGTGTGTGTGTGTGTGTGTGTGTGTGTGTGTGTGTGTGTGTGTGTGTGTGTGTG